>DWPQ01000818.1:0-14345 GCA_018251795.1 Perichares adela | reverse complement strand
TTCGTATCTAATCTAATCCAAATATAATTTCCACAAAACACAAATTATTCAAAAAACCCGAGCAAAGCTCGGTGGTCCACTAGTTTACTTTATTAGACACTCTACCAGCTACATATTGTATGTATGCCAATTGCGTTTACAGCATTTTCGTAAACAATTTGGTAGTATTTTTATTTTGTAGAGATGAGTGCGAACTAAGTTATAATGATGACTTTACACAGGTTCACATCGGAGGCGAAGGACAAGCCGATGGGCGCAGGCATCCTGATCACGACGTACTCGATGATCACACACGGACAGCGGCGCTCGTGGGAGGCGGAACAGACCATGAAGTGGCTGCAGGCGCAGGAGTGGGGGCTGGTGGTGCTCGACGAGGTGCACACCATCCCCGCCAAGATGTTCCGTCGCGTGCTCACCATCGTGCACTCGCACGCCAAGCTCGGTCAGTACAATATTATATTTTAACATTTCAATGAGCATCCATTGTACAAATAATTTACTACTGTGAAACGTAAATTTCCCTACATTTCCTAATACGATCCCAAATGTTTATACAATTCCTAATATATATATATAGACATATTTCCTAACAAATGTCTGCAGTACAAGGACTCCTAACGCATACATTTCTGACACAAACATGAGAATATATGAATGTGGTATGAACTGTGGTCAGGTTTAACGGCGACGCTGCTCCGGGAGGACGACAAGATTGCGGATTTAAACTTTCTGATCGGTCCGAAGCTGTACGAGGCCAACTGGTTGGAGCTACAGGCCAACGGGTACATCGCGCGCGTGCAGTGCGCCGAGGTGTGGTGCCCCATGACGCCCGAGTTCTATCGCGAATACCTCGTGCAAAAGTCAGTTCTCCCATATCTTTATTGTACTTAAATACCTATATATATTTACTTTTATGAAAAAACAAAGAGGTAGAAACAAACATCTAATCAAAATTGATTATAATTATGTCTTAGTGTATAATTTGAAACTGGAAATCTTGTTTAACTTTGAACCAATCAATCTTGCAAGAAAATTTGATCAATTAAAACAAAAATACTTTGCTTTACACGGTCAGAGCAAAATGATATTTCTGTAACATTTCCCATGTTTAGTAATTATAACATCCCGATCTGTAATGTTGTCTGTGGTTGTAGAATAAACAAGAAGATGTTGCTGTACGTGATGAATCCGTCCAAGTTCCGCGCCTGCCAGTTCCTGATCCGATACCACGAGCGGCGCGGCGACAAGACCATCGTGTTCTCGGACAACGTGTTCGCGCTCCGCCACTACGCCGTCAAGATGAACAAGCCGTACATCTACGGGCCCACGTCGCAGAACGAAAGGATACAGATCCTTCAGAACTTCAAGTTCAACCCCAAAGTGAACACGATATTCGTCAGTAAGGTTGCCGACACCAGCTTCGATCTGCCCGAGGCCAACGTGTTGATTCAGATATCGTCTCACGGAGGCTCCCGGCGGCAGGAGGCACAGAGATTAGGTATCTTTAATACAGCCGCTGAATTTTAAGAAAAAAACTTATAACAAGTTATAGTTTTTATTATAGAATACCTGCAACAGATCGTTATACTCTTGGAAAATAAATACATTTGAATATGTAATACAAACATCACTCTGTATAGGATTCTATGTTGACATTTATATATGTATAAGATTTGAGACATCACTAACAACCTGATCCAACAATAAAACCCGAGAACAGTCATTTACCGGTGGGGTTAATATCTGCTGCTACCCGTTAGGATATCGAAACTGCGATCTATCGCACAACAAGTCTATGGATGATACGAGCTACAAAGTCGTCGTATAATTTCGTTGAGTGTGGGTGTTTAACAGACGTTGTTATTTCCAGGTCGTATTTTAAGAGCAAAAAAAGGAGCACTGGCCGAAGAATATAACGCATTCTTCTACACGTTAGTTTCGCAGGATACGTTAGAAATGGCCTACAGTCGTAAGAGGCAAAGGTTTCTTGTCAACCAAGGTTACAGCTACAAGGTGAGAATGACAAAACATTTATTGCGTTTAACACATATATTTATTGTTTAATCATTTATCACCATTATTTAACCAATTCAACTTCACCCGCACTTGGTTCAATCTGCCGTACAAGTCGAGATTTATGGTGATATATTAGGGTACATTAAACTACTCTGTACCACACAGTGTAATCCCAGAGGCACTTGTTTTGATGGTAGAGCTTTTTACCTGACTGGCTACCATACTTGCCTTAGTACCCTTTTAATCGACTGGGAAATTTTTACATTCACCAGTAATATGCTGATTTTGCAATTCTTACTTGCACTGCAATGTGTCGGCTTCGGCTTACCCATAATTTTCAATGATATAACAAAAATGTAAATACATATAATAATAAAATTATAGTGATACACATTTTTTCAAATGTAATATTTCAGGTTATAACAGAATTGAAAGGTATGGAACAAGAACCAGACATGTTTTACGGGACACGAGAGGAGCAGGGGATGTTGTTGCAACAGGTACCGATTATTATTTTACAACTAGTAACAGCGTCAACTCGCATAATGTTCCCGTAGTCACAGAGCGTTCGTGTGCAGGTCCTAGCGGCGTCGGAGACTGAGTGCGAGGAGGAGCGCGAGGGCGGCGTCGGCGGCTCGGGGGCGGGCGGCGCGCGGCGGGCGGCCGGCAGCCTCGCCTCGCTGGCCGGCGCCGACGACGCACTGTACCTTGAGCAGCGCCGCGCCGCCGCCGCCAACAAGCACCCGCTCTTCAAGAAGTTTAGATACTAACAGCCGCTCAAACCTATTAAACAGTTACTTATACTGATGTCTCTCGGCGATCTTCCAAAATCAGGTTAATATGAATAAAAGGGGATACAAACGTCCAGCAAAAGATTATTCGAAGAAGACTAAAGATGGATGCTACATTTGAAAGTACGTTATAAAATATAACAGTCGCTTGCAAAACCATGATCTCGGGACTGTTCATTACTTCTGGAGGAGTGGAGACTTAAAGTTCTTTCAAGAAGTTCTCTTAAAAAACAGCCGCTCAGAACTACAGCATGTTCCCTATAGATGGGCCACTCAGTATGTAATATGAAATAGAATATGAATAGCATGAGACTTGAGAAGTATCACTAGAGTTGAGACAGTGACCAAATAAAAGAAGACAAAAAAACTCTGTTACCAAATT
This sequence comes from Perichares adela, assembly GCA_018251795.1. Classification (NCBI taxonomy): domain Eukaryota; kingdom Metazoa; phylum Arthropoda; class Insecta; order Lepidoptera; family Hesperiidae; genus Perichares; species Perichares adela. The sequence continues at coordinate 11,156 of DWPQ01000818.1, read as the reverse complement.
CAAATCCACACGAAACAAGTCACAGAAAATTTCATCGAATAATAATTAAACGAATCATACTTATTTATGCGTTTTCATTAATTACACTACCCTTACAATGTTCATCATAATATACTTCCGGACACTTGAATCGAGTTACCGTTCTCACCGTATGTTCGTACCGTAAAAGGAAAACAATTTTAATATGATTTTTATTTATGATAGATTTCATTTGTTTATGGTACTATTTCCAAATATTAATTTTGTATTGTAGCTTTTTTAACCCAAAGGTGGCTTTATTCAAATGTCTAGTAGTATTTAAACACTAGAATAAATTTTCTAATATTATTACAGTAAGACTGAAGACGACAGGGGCATTCCAGAGTGGGCTCTGGTAGAGCTGCAAGGCCTCGTGCAGATCAAGGAATCGACAACGGGACCCACTGTCGTAGGAGATCTACATTATTACAACAGAAATAAACATCCCGTCCTCGTGCTCGGACACCACGTGTTGAACGGGAAAGAGGTGAAACTGGAGCAACCCATGGCCGTCATTGAAAAAGTCACGTTAGATAATAAAATGGAATACAAAGTGAGAGCCGTGGTGAAAAAGAAGCTGCTGTTCAAATCTCGACCTAAACCCATCATTTCGAATGTAGCTGAGAAAGTTTGATGATGAATAAAGATCCTGATAATTTTTAAGTATCGTTTAAATTTCCCGATTCCTTGAGCATTTCCTTCCAAGATCCCCTTTGTTGTTTATGATGAGATCGATCCCAAAGTAATCGAAATCCTTGCCGATGTATTCTGATTATTCCTTCATAGCGACACATTTTCTTCTGATCTGCTGGACTTGTAATTGAAACACTTGAGTTATTCTGTAAATAGCCGATTGTTAACTTCATAAAATTAAAAGCTACGCACTGAATCTTTGCTGGAAATCTGTAAACTCTCTTTTAGAAAATATTATATGTAATTTCTAAGATTCGGCTGGGTTTTTTTATACATAAATGGCAAACAGATGGACCTGATAGTCAGCGGTCGTCATTTTAGATTTCAACGCTTTACGTTCATCGGGCTTAAGTAATTAGAGAATTACCTATAACAATAAAAGTATTTGCACTTTGAAGATTGCTTTACCAACTACATATCCCTATAAATATGACCTACTTCCAAATTCAATGTGATATCTTCATAGTACGGGTCTCCATTATGTTATGATTGCTTATCGCCAAGTCCTATATATCAGATAAGAAAAACGAATTCGTCCATTTCTAATTGGAGTGTTTTAAAACTAAAGAATATTACAGTTGCAGTTAATAAAATAAGTTGGTTTCCTCTAAATAAATTCTTTTTATTTCCTTTGTCTTAATATAGACTGCTATCCCGTAATTAAGTGTCCTATATGATAAAATACACATCATTTTTAACTACATCGAATGCATTACAGTACTTGGGGAAAAATAAACATGTGGTGACGCAAATTGGATACGATAGGGGTATTGCAACAGTTTCTATAAACTTTGTTATTAACATTCAAGTTCTACAATACAAAAATATTTAAATTTGGAAATTCAAACTGTACAATTTGGTATTATAATCTGTTATTTCAATATCACTATTAGAGTAATCTTCAATATTAAATAATGTATTTGTATCACGAAAGGCACTTTATTTTATAAGAAACAGAAAAGAAATTAATTATTTCTATACTTATTTTATTATATAGCTTACGAGTGTACATCTAAGTATATTCTAATTATAAAAGATATGGAAACAAATTTCAAGAAAACGAAACGATGCACAAAACAATATTGTGAAGAAATATAGACATTTCCACATTTATCATCGACTTCAGTAATAAACAAACTGATATACAACTTTGGCTGAACATGTTTTCATTAATCTAATTACTTTCGCTAAATCGTATTACAAACTCATAAAACATAAAAATCTAAAACAGAGACATAAACAATTTCATCTACAACATAACACGATAATAGTCTATGGCTAAATAATAATCTAATAAGACCTAATTTGTTGTTAAACTGTTATAACCACTGTTAATAACGAAAATAAAAACATTCGAGATAATCTTGGTTACGTTTTCCCAAACGCAAGTGTCATGCCGTCAAATGTGAGTCACGCTGCGATGTAAACGAAACAATGAATATTCATTAATTAAATTACTTCCCTACACACCAATTTTTACATCATTTAACAACTGAAAAATAATGCAGCAATCATGTCGATTCAATTCACGTAAATAATACAAAATTACTTTAATAGATTTGTGTTACGGTTTAAAATAGGATAGGCGATCCTGAATAAAGGACCATACAATAACAACAATATAAAATAAAAATCGTGTTGCAAATGATCGTTGACAATTTGACATAACCCAACCCAAACCAAACATTACCCATTATATCCACGTACATGATATGCTCAGAATGTGACGACGACAGGCACGTGACGTTCATTACTACGAGTCTCCGACTACACTCCTCGCGTTTACACCAAAATTTAACTTTGAAATACAACAAACACACTTACATAACACGACACCTCATTCGTATCCGCACATAACAATTTTATAATGTCTCATTATATTCGTTATAACCACCTGTTTTCTGTTACAAACCTAACAAGATATCATATCATGTATGTATAATATTATTTAAATATGTATAACTAGTGATATCCTCTCCCTATTAACTTATATTAACAGACACTTTCATAATGAAATGTGCAACCGCAGACTCTAAACGCACGTTACATATCAAATCGAAACGGTTAATAAGACATTAGACATACTATGTCCAGTTACGACAACTAAATGAAATATTAACATTACAATTTTGGACCATAAGCAGATAATCTGATGTTGAATGTTTAGGCGGCGTGGTCGGCCGTTCTCAGCAGCTCCTGCCCCTCGACCGAGGTCCAGTACTCGACGAAGACATTTCGCTCTGCGTCGAGGCAAGACAGGAATGTTTGCTCGTTTTCTTCACTTTTCTTCAAAGTAATGAGTTGCTTCTTCAACATCACGTTCTGAAATAATTAATTAGTATACACACACATATAATAATAGCATGAAATACTGAATTCAAATGAATACAGTGATATTATAAGACTATAGATATATCTAATGGTATTCCGTACCCAAGTAATCAATATTATTAAACATTAAAATAGTTAATCTACGCCAGTGGAGCGCAGTCAAACGGGGACTGTGGGAGACTGATACATATATATAAAACTAGCTGAATCGACAGACTTTGTTCTGCAATGTAATTGTATTAAAATAAATAGGCATGAATTATTCAACGACCGTAGCTCAGTCGGCATTGATTTTGCCTGGAGCAGACATTTATCAACATCACAACGCATAATTGCTCCACCGCTGAGCTAGGATCCGTCTAACAATGTAAGGGTTTAGGATTCCACCACGCTGGCCAACTGCGGATTGGCAGACTACATACACATTTGAGAACATTCTCGAACTCTTGAGTGATGGTTTCCACACGATTTACGACGATTAACCAATTTCTTGTAAAAGAAGAAACAGACAGTATAATATAAATGTATGTAGGATAAAGGTCACTAAAAAGTTTTCACTAATAGTAAGTCACATTTAAGTAACAGGTGCTAAATAAATAAAGTCATCATAATTAGTTAACAAGCGCGTTCACAGCTTGACTGGTCATTGACCATCCTGTCAGTTATGTTCATCGTCAACAGTGACCACACGAGACGGACTACGTTACCACAAAAGTACAAAAATAAATAACGTTGGATACACGCCTTGTCTTAAAGTTTGTCGTGATACTAATATCTTATCATTGTGGGTTATGACCTATTTAACGTGTCTCACTAAACCGCAAACATCTTTAGTACGTGTCTCGTTAGGAATGTGGTTCTACATCACTGCGCTACTGTTTGTACACCCAGCACTGCTCACCGGCACTCTGGCTGACGAAACCGACCCCACCGTACTATATTATTATGGTTTAGTAAGTTTTTCATGAACATTATATGCGTAAGTAAGTTACAGATTTCCCGAAAACAATGTTTAAATTTTACGTCAAATTAATGTCTGGGGTTTAGTTCATACGCAGAGTACATTGTAAAATAAGACATTTTAGTATTATACTCCTAAAAGCATACAATTTTACTGGAATCAATTTCATTCTGTACTGTACTAGCCCGGTGACATGGAAATAAAATATTCTATAAGACTTGGATAAGATCGCATGTATTATAAGATCTGGTATTTTTTACTGTGTGAATACAGTGAATGTGGATGATTCATACCTGAAAGAGCTGAAATTAAATTAAAAAAAGTGCTACTATTTTCATTAATGTAACTGCGATGTTTTCTGTATTCAGGAGGAAAGTGAACGCGGATTGAGCGAATGCGGTCGCCGACAAGCGTGCGCGGCGCTACTGCAGCGGTACTGGCGCGCGCCCGCACTCGTGCGTCTGTGTCGGTGTGCGCGGCGACGTGTGTGCGACACGCCCGCGCCGCTCACACGTCGCGTCGAGATCAACAACCGCGCACACTTGCAGGTCACACACACACACAATAACATAGCCACATCACACACACTGGGTCGCATCTTCCAAACGCGAAAATCAGCAGCATTAGGCAAGTTGGCATACCCAACGTTGGAATACATTCGTAATTTATTTATTTTTGCACTTGATTGAACACCAGAAAGTATGAAAAGGACAACACAATGAGTATTTAGAATATATGCCCAAAAGGCGGTACTATCGCTTAGCAGCGATCTCTTCCAGACAACTTTTGGGTAAATGACAAAGAAAAGATAAGAAGTAACGAAATATAGGCAAGGTGTATACAGAAAAATATCTAATAATATATAAATTCTATAAACAAAATATACCTTGAGTTGTTTTTTAAATGAAACAAGAGAAGGAGAGCTTCGAATTGATAGTGGTGGAAGTGAGTTCCAATGACGATTCAAGGAAGAATGTAAGGAAGTACTCAAAGTCAAATGTCGAGTCGAGCGTAGGCAGCGGTCAGGGGACAAACACATGTATCTGAACCGCTCTTTCAGATAAGGAGGACTTGTAGGACCGAACAGTATACAGTACACAGTAGAAAGTATATGTGTATCCCGACGAAGGCGGATCGGGAGCCACTTGAGCTTATATTGTCATATTTCTTAATTCCGAAAAGGAACCGTATGCACATGTTTTGAAGTCGCTAAAGTTTATTAAGTTGCTCCACAGTGATTGCCTACCGAACGTTAAATACACTTTTGAACGCTAACAATACAATTCTAACGTTTACTAGAGTAGTCTAGGATTATACCTATGAATTGTCTGTCATTATCAGAAATGACGAAGTGTTTATTGGTAATTTCGGCAGCACATCATACTCTACGCACCATACATTATGATTTATCAACGTACCCCAAAAATCTTCAACTAACCTTTTGATCTTAAAGCTTTAAGCTTTTGATTGGACTGACTGACATTTTTACACCAGTATGTGTGTCAAAGACTTCCAGAAAGGTGAAATACGTAGTATTTAATCGTCATAAATTGTGAAATTCATTTAATCTTTAAGTACTGTTTAATGTCTAGTTCACCTGCTACTTGTATACTCAATCGATTTTATAAATCTTCAAAGTGCTAAGAAAAGTATTAAACGATCAAGTATATTATTTGAATGCATTTTTCAGTTCTGCGAACCAATCACTGGCTGGCCTACCTGTGCAGTTCACGACGCGCCTCTCACCGTCGAATCATCATACGAGCGGATGAATCCAGACGAATTGGAAGAGATGCACCACAAAGACATACCACTCACACCGCCCAAAATCAACTTGACTTGTCTGTGCCATTATCCCAATCATTGGAAACTCGTGAACAAGACAGACGACGGCAACCTTCGTACTTACAGATGCGCTTCGCTACCACCATGCAAAACTGGCGATTTCTGCGGCAATGTCAACTACGACTTAAATTCTTTATATCAGTCCTGCTTGTGCCCTCGTAACCATATATGTGTGCATAGTGGTGGAATAACGCATATACAAATATCTGAATTGTTATACACCGGCAAGGGATGGAGAGCTTACTGTCAGCCAATCAATGATGACTACAGTTATGAAGATTATAACTTGACTAACGGTTAGCTCCAGTGATCTATCTATGCATTACTATTGGTTAAAAGATATAGAAGTTGTAACTGCATTTGTGTTTCGATAAACCATTATAGCTTATTATGTCTCGGTGATGGGCACTAAGTAAGCACCATACACTATAAGTGATCAACCTACTCCAAGTTTATTATTATCCAATCTTTTAACTGATATATACCCTGATATATAACCTTTGATATATCCAAATGTATCCCATTTGGACCAAATACGAGTGAGTCTGTACAAAAAGAAAACGGACTAGCTTATTAGTTCGTTTTCTTTTTGTAACTTTGAAAGTCTTTCAATCTAGTAAATTACATTTTACTTACTGGCAGCGGTTCTCCTGCAATGTCTCTAGCAATGGCGTAAACCTGTTCGTTGAACCGATTCGGCCATAGAACTTTGCTCACGAGGCCTCCTTGCAAAGCCTCCGAAGCGGATAATTGTCGTCCAAACAACACCAAGTCATTAACCTAAAATTTGATTGTCTTATAGCAATGGTTTCAATAAAAGATTTCACTTAATTACACCGCTCTTATTAATGGATGATAACAAAACATTATAATATTATATATCTTAGTAACATGCAAGGTATTTAGAAATTTGGTGAAAATTTTACGAACCGTCGCAACTCAACTCTCGTCTATCATTGTCATCATCATCCATCACAACTTATAAATGTTTCACTGCGTAGGTGAGGTCTCACATTGAGTGGGGTTAAGGAATCTTTAAAAACATTATGCAGAAATCTCTAGTAGAGTGGTGTGTTCAGAATTCGAATGCAGGCCTTCCCATGCAGGAAACCAATGTTCAAATCACTAGGCTGTTCATTGCTTGGAACATTTATATAAGACTTTAATTAACTGAATAATCTGTGCATGCGATAAACATTTATGTTTATGTCTTAATAGGGCATAAAATTAATAAGTAGAGTGCATACATACACAACACAACATACTGGTATGCTAGTACTTTCTTATACAATTAAAAAATATATTAGAGAACATACCATAGATTGAGGAAGTCTGCAGCGAGCTGTCAACACCCCTACGCCCGGTTGTGGAGCGCCCGTGCCATTAGAAACGGTAAACGTTGCGGTTTCGGACGCAAGCAGAATGTCAGCCAGCGCGGCCATCGCCAGCCCCACCCCGCTACACCGCGCCTGCACCCCCGCACACACTAACTTGCTGTGTTTATCCAACGCTACTAGCAGCGACCTACAAGACAAGAGCTGTTTATACATTTTCTTGGTTTATGGGAGGAAAGGAAAATAATGCTATCATTACTCTCCAGCATGTGTACAATGCGTTCCATAATTTATTGTATCAACCTGCTTTTTACACTACCTCAAGGAGTGTTGTATTATGGGATATGAAACGACATTTAAATCGAGCAGATGATTTTTGTAAAATAAATTGTATGTAGTTATATTTTGTCAAGCACATTGTATACAAATTTTGTATAATTAGTCAGGTCAGAAGGACATTCATATCTATGATTTAGAAACCACTCAAATTTAGGTATAAATTTCCTTTAATATTATGGTTTATATGTTAAAATATGCACATAGATGAATATACTTTATACTTCAAATTTAAACAGTAATTACCTTATGGTTTCAGCAACTTCTAGGGCATTATTAAACCTCTGCACCTTATCTTCTTCAATTATATGTTTTACATCTAAACTTGAGCAAAGTGTGCCACATTCTGATGTGAGCAATGTTACTGATGTATCCTTTATGCTATTAACAAAAGCTAATGCTTGTTCAATTTCTTTTAAGACCTGAAATACAAATAGTATGATTAATATGCTAATGATTGTACACTAAAGTCACCAGAATTTAAACAGCATTAATTAATAAAGAAGTTGCAAACAGACTATTACAGTAAATATGTATAAAGTGGCTTCTACACTGATATGGTAATATAGTAAGAATATGGTAAGATAGTAAGTCCATGTTGTCAAACCAAGATATTATTATAATGAATCATGGACAGCTCCTGTGGCTAAATCACAGTTGCATTATAACCAACCTCAATGATTACATCTATTTGATGCTGGTCTGATGCCGTCAATGTCCCAGAATGATATGAATGCCCCAAAGTGTTAATGTAATACAAACCAAAACATGAAATTGCATGGAGCTGCTAATAAAGTTGGGACAATAGACCTGCCCCAAAGTGTTTTAATCACTTTCCAAATATCATATCAAAACATTAAACAATCATGCATTCTCACATTCAATTTCACTTACACTTAATCCAATGAGAATACTAAAGATATACATATACCTCAATATTATATTTCAACCCAATCTTTTCTATGCAAATTTCAGCCAATCTTTGATTTATTTTAATGGTCACATATTTAAATTCACCCAGGCTTTTTGTAACACTCTCATTTTTTTCATCACTTCTTGCTACTCTCTTTTGTTTTGAGGGCTTCTCATTTTTAATACTTTCTCTCTTTCTTTTGTTGAGAGCCATGGAAAGTTTAGAATTAAGCTTTTCCTTTATGGAAAGGTAATCATCTTTATTAATAATCTCATTATTAGATTTATTTGCATTCTCTGACATAAAAACATCAGTTACTTGATCAGCATTTCCCATACTAGGTATAGTTGTGCTTTGATTATCCGATGATAGCTTCTCAGCTGTCCGTGAATGTGTTTGTACAGAACATGAGTCTACATCACTCAGCCGCCGCGGACTCATACAGCTGCTGGAATAAGAACTTGATGAATGACGTCGATAAATTATGGAGTCATCTGCACTATGTGTTTCAAAGTCTTCACTAACTGAAGGAGATTTAATAGAACTATTTAACGATACCCTGTGCTTAGCACCTAAAATTTTCTTAGCTTCACCATCTTCATATTTAAGAATCTCTTTTTTTCTTTCCCTAAATTTCATCTCTTTACTATCTGGAGTTGAACTTTGAATCTTTTTAATGAACTCTGCCTTTGTTTCTCTACTTTTTTTACCCTTAGGAGCCTCTGGTGTCAATTGATATATCATGTTAACTGCTCCTTCATCCATTAATAACTTGTCAACTTCTGTCAACCTCTTATTTTGCTTACTATTCTTTGATGATGGCTTCTTCCATTGTAAGGTTGACATAGGAGACTTTGATTTAGTTATTTGAGGAGTATGTTCAAGTTTGCCTTTCTTCAAAGTCAATTGTTCTTTTTCTACATGCTCTTTTACAGATTCTCTATTTTTAGCTTTCGTTTTAGTAAATGTATCTGGATTGTCTGGATCAAATATAACTTTTTTCTTAATGACTCTTCCCAATCTTCTTTGAGGTTGATTTTCATCACCAGATTTAGGTTTTTGAACCTGGTCTTCAGTAGGAACTGAATCTACTGTTACCTTCACTAATGGTTGATCTTCAGTATCTTCCTCACTCTTTGTATGTTTTTCAGTTTCATTCAATAATTCTCCACTATCAACTGCAACATCTTTTGACTGATCTGATTCAGTGGGATCTTGTTCTTCATCATCCCAATCCATAACCAATACATTCACAATATTACCGGCTGAACCATCTTTAGTAGCCTTTTTCTTTTTTATACTGTTTTCAGACTTATTATCATTCTCCTCAATTTCTGAGCTTTTATTTGGTTGAATTAGGATTGCCTTTTTCTTCTCTGTATTACTACTATCTTCAACAGCACTAACTTTGTTACTGTCTACCATCTTTTCTGATTGTATTGGAATGGATTTCTTTTTTTCTACTTGTTCTTCAACCTCACTGCTGTTAGGCTTCTCTTTATCCATGGTGTCCTTTGTATCTTTCTTCACTTTAACTGTTTTTGTAGAAATCCGATACTTTCTTTGTTTTTTCAGTCGGGAAAGTTGTTGTAAAGCTAATTTAGTTTCAATAGAAGGAGCCAAAGATTGTGGTTTACTATCTGTAATTGCATCAGAAGTCTGTTCAACATCATTTCCTTCCAGGATATCAAGTAGTTCTTCTTTGTTGAAAACTTCTTGCCGTACAGAGCTGTTATTATTTTCGGAACTAACTGTAATATCAGAACGTAAAACATCGCTTAGTTCCATACTTTCACCAAATTCACTAAGTAAATTGTTAGATGAATTATGTTCATCAGTTTCAGTCAACATATTTTCTGGAGTGTCTGCAATATTGTCACTGGCTTCAATTAATATTTCAGTTTTAAATTTAGGCGTATCATCTAATAGTGCCTCTGTAACACCAACTTTAATAATATCAGTTTCATGACAAACAGACCTATCTGTTTCATGAGGAATTACCACTTCAGTGACCACTTCATTAGCATTTAATGTACTATCGTTATCATTAGGCCGGGCATCTGAGGAAGTCTCAGTAATGGCAATCTTGTCTATTTCACGAGCTAAAGCAGCTTTCTCTGATAAGGCATCCTTGGTTCCTTGGTCACTTGATTCCTTTGAATCACTGACCTCGGCATCTATAACTGAATCCAGAGTTATCTCAGTTTCTGGGAGTGCGCTCTCTTCATTACCACCTGCGATCGGTTGACCCGCTTCTCCTATCTCGACAACTCCGTTCGATTTATGACACAAATTCGCCGCGACGGCACTCGCTACATCTTCATTTTCTAATGTATTAGCCTTTATAACATCTGGTCCAGGTAAGTTAGTAATGTGTTCTTCGACAGCTTCCATTATACGAAAAGTTAAAAATCTTTAATTTTATTTTTTGCTTCTAAATCAATTGACGGATAACCTATTGTTGATAAATAAATCAAATAAACGCAATTGTGATGCACCCAAACCTTTTACGGTTACATTATCGCGCGTTAAGGTTATGATTTTAAACACTATACGTATTAGATTTCTAAAATAGTTTCAACAAAACAAAAACAAGCTTCGGTCACAAAATTTCTAATAAACTTTTTTTCAATGCGCGTCCGTCTTCGTCCATTTGAAACCCACAGAGTATTAATACTTTAACCGTACCTAACAAATCGAAAAATCTAAATATAGTGTTGCCATG
>DWPQ01000817.1:0-14345 GCA_018251795.1 Perichares adela | reverse complement strand
CAACTTAGCGTTGAGAAAGGCCACCGGGGGGGTTTTAGTGAGGTTAAATCCCACATACCCTGTGTCGCTCCCACGGCATGAGGGACCTTTTGGAGGTTTCCCCCTTGAGGGGGAGTTTCTCACTCGAAAACAATAAAAGGTAAATCGAAGCTATCACTACTCTTTTTTCATTCATTTTATTTTAACACTTTGATGAAACCTTATCACTTATGCCAACCGTCTGTCTGCCAACCCGCACTTGGCCAGAGTGGTGGCCTTAAACCCTCTCTGTGTGAGAGAAGACCCGAGCGCAGCAGCGCGACAATTATGGGTTGTTATGTATGTATCAAATTAAAATGAAGTAGGCGTTACTGCCAACTTTGAGAAAGACTAGTGAAAAGAATGCGTAACAAAACCAATAACAATGAAATGAAATTGACTTAGCTGTAATATATTTGTTACAGCGATACAACTCGATTCATGTTAAGAGTAACATTACCAGTATCGACAACTATTTAATACATTTGTGGTACGAACAAGTTTATTGCAATTGTAAGTACTGTGTAATCGGTCGATATCTCTTGTTCACCATTTTATTGGCCCATAAATTGCTAACAAAATTTCTACAGATTGTGTGATTGGATACTGTTCACATCCGGTATGATTGGGATTTTAGTTCGTGGTTTAAATCACTGTGTAAAACTAGAATTATATAAACATCTGTAATCGAATCAGCAATGGTCAAGATTGTTAGAATAAGAAAACTAGAGAATAATGATCGATTAAAGGTTGTGATAATGTTTTTTTAAGTTATTTATTATTTATTGTCACCTCATTCATTAGCGAACAAAAGGGCAAACGTACTAATGGCATTCTCCACCAGTCAACCCTGGTTTGGAACCCAAAAAGTGTAGCAGGTGTGTTTTAATGAATTGTGTGAAAAATTGTGTCACGAAAAACGTCCATGATACTTAGCGATTATGTATACAACAGATACATAACTGGTTCGTAGCATATACAACAATAGGGGTATATTTAATGTTTATTTGTTATATTCTTGTTTCATAAAATCAGTTAGTATAATTTTTTCTCACTCAATACCCACTGCAAAGTGTTTTGAAATTGATATGCACGAAGCAATAAAAACATCATTAAACGAATTAAAATCTAGCCTATGCATAAAGTTGGACAAAGTTTCATTAAAATCGGACCAGTAGTTTTGGAGATTAGCGTGGATATACATCGTGACATGAGATTGTTATATAATAAGACAATGCACTTTCGAAGTTAAACCTTTAAAGCCTTCGGCTTCGGCTGTAATCCCGTTTCTAGTTGTGTAATAATTACTGCTTCTGAAACATTGCAACCACATGACAACGAAATATTTTGCAGTTCTTTATAAGAGGGTGATAATTCAAGTACGGAAGACAGGCATGTTAATAAACTCATTACCATGAATTTTCGGTATTAAGCTGTATAATACTGTACCCAGCTTCCATTAGGAGAGACCTATTTATTTTGTAGTAGCTGACCTTGCAAACGTTGTATTGCTATATAAAAGATATTTTCTCGCAGTAAAAAGTAGCCTAAGTTCATTACGGATAATGTCGCCTTCTAATGGTAAAATATTTTTTCAAATCGGTCCAGTACTTTCGGAGCCTATTCAATACAAACAAACAATCAAATCTTTCCTCTTTATAATATTAGTATAGATTTACATTTTGTGGCATTTCTTATAAATGCTCGGATCCTATTAGTCATAGCGTGATGTTATAACTAACAGCCTATAGCCTCCCACAACCAATGGAGTATTTAACGCAAAATAATATGTCAATTCGAATCAGTACTTCCTGAGATTAGCGCGTTAAACCAAACAAACTCTTCAGCTTTATAATATTAAACTATACCGATTCTGCACCATATTCACACCAGTAGTGCATCGAATTACCGCGGAATTAAGTGCAATGCCCGATACGACGCCCGATGCGATGCCCGATAAAATGTAACTAACACGATATTACAGGCGGGAGAATGAAGTTGCCGGATCCCGGGCAATTGGTCGGGCGGGTGTTCCCGATACTACGGTGGTCGAGGACTTACGACTTGCCGACCGGGATCGGAGACATGATAGCGGGGATCACAGTAGCTCTGACGCTGATACCCCAGTCCATTGCATACGCCTCGCTCGCCGGATTCGAACCACAGGTAACGTTACTTGTTAGTCTAATACGCTGATCCTCTTAGCGCTAAGCTTGTATCTAACAGAAACTAATAGGGCATTGGACTACTATCTCGGTTTGAATCTCAACAAAGCAAAACATGTATGGATGTATTTTGTTCATTTATACCTTAGTAGGCTGCTAGGCTGTTAGTAGCGAGTGCGGACTCCGCAAAAGTCGTTTTGCCACATAAATAATTTTATTTAAAAATACGGGTTGGTGTTAGAAGGATGTAAGTTAAGTTTTGCATGTATTTTATGATGCCACATCATAAAAAATAATGAAAAATATTTGTCTAAAAATTAAATGTCAATGTTTGGAATGCTAACCCGCAATTGGCCTACGTGGTGGACTAAAGCGGTAAAACCGCTGACTGCGAGAGGAGGCCTGAGCCCAGCATGGGACATTTATGGGTTGTAATGAATTTACAATGCTTAAGATATAAAATATTCCATTTAAATTAACAGCAATAATAATTTCAGTACATTGAACCGAAACATACAACATAAATTGAAATATTTACGAGTTATTAAACAGTTATATTTTTCCATTTCTTTGTATAACTAATAAAATTGCCGTAGCAAGACAAAGCGGCAAAAAGCGCGAGGAATATAAATGGTACAGTGAATGAGTATTGACATTAATAGGAAGAGTCGAAGCTCTCTCTGTTCCGTAATGCAGGAGCTTTTCTTACTGTACTGGGAACTTGAGACCTTTACTACTTTGACCTAATTGTACTTCTTATTGCCAATGCATTGAATACGAGTAATTACACAGATTTCAAAGAGAACAATTAGATGTAAATTGGAACCTTAATTACGGTTATCACAAGGGATAGGTAAATGTTACACCACGCTTCGGATGAAGGCTTTTAGGGTATCAAGAAGTATTAACATGTAGAAGTTATGATGTCTACCTTATGTGAAAATATCTATCTAACATTGTATATAGTCAACCATTTTTTGTCTGTCAAAAATATTTCGATAGAGCTCTATAGTTGAAGGTATAGTGAAAAAAATACTAATGAAGATAGGTCTGGTTATCAGTATTTCTTCTGTCTTTCTAGAAGGTCACCAAGGAAATAAATCAATTTTAAGTATGAGAAACGAGATTTAAATATAATGGGTTTAGTTTTGAGTGGCTAAATATTTCCTTCAACTTCTAAAACAAAATCCTATATTTTTGGTATTACTTAAATTTTAAATTTGAGCAAATAAAGGGAGACTGACAAGACTTAAGCTTAACACCAAGACCCCAGTTTTGAAGATTGAGTAAAATTAGAGGAGATTATAATTCAAGTTTAAACCTATTTCAATTTAATTAGAATTGTATTTTTTTTTAATCTGTTAACAGTTAATCCCGATTTTTTCTTGCCGTAATTAGGTTATTCTGTGTTGCTTACGAAAATCGAATTAATTAATTGCTAATTGATCAAATGTATGCGTTTATAAATTTGTAGAATTTATAATACCTATTTAATATTGAAACCAGTATTATAGGTAGGTATTTACGATACTTTTGGCGCAGCGGTTTTCGGCGCAGGATGTGCATCAACGGTATATACAAACTAGTTTCTTCAGAAATAACACAGACGTACACGTTTTGTCTTTATTCGATACAAGCTATGCCTGCGTTCCCTTGTACCCAATACTCATAAAACTATTGCGAATGTCGTCTCGTCCAGTAGGAAGTAGCCTTACGTTTAGAAAATTACTAATTAAGTAATACCTACTATATATTTATACGTATTTATATCTGTTAATAAAACCTTTTAAAATTTTCAACTTTATAAATAGATTAGAATAATTTTTTAACAGTGCGATATTCTGAATTACCATTTTAACGCTTCACTACAATTCCATCTGATGGTAAAGTAATTCAAATTACATGCGCATTTACCCCGGTTGAGATATCCGACATTTAATATTATCAGACCTATGATTCAGTTGTTAGAAACCATTGCAAAGTAAAGTTCCAGTTCTTTCGCCGTTTCTTCTCCTCAATGACAAAGCACCTTTCGGAAACGGTAGTGCAAAATATGACGTGCAAGAGTATCAAGATTACGTATATGAATAAATGATTTTGAATTTAAGGTTTCGGCTTCGAATCTAAGCCTAGGAAAATATTATGACAAGCAATGTGAAAGATGTTCTGGGCCATTCTGGGTTTCAGTATATTCATATTAATCTATGAGTCTGGGGTCGCGGTCGCGGCTGTATGTGAGTTCATGTCAATTCAACTCTGGTAATTCAAAATGTTTTATGGGAAAACGCGTTAAACTGCGTTTTTACGACCCCGTATTATGAAAAACTATATTGTGATCGAAATATCAAAGTAAATTAAGAACATTTTAAATAAAAAACTTATGCTAAAATCTCAAACAACTGTATAATATACGGGGAATGCCCGTGTTATACGGGTTATTGAAATTGCGTAATATGAAAATGCGTTGTAAGAGTAGGTACGTGTTTTATGGGGGATTTCTGTAAATATTTTCGTAGTAATATATAATTTTCAAATATGTAATATATAATCTTCATCCACAGTATGTCTTCTGGCTCTGATGTTTGCGTCAGTCCTGAGCGTGCCTGTCCAGCACCCGGCTAAACTCGCTAACAACCACTCCGCACCCAAGTGTCCATGCGCAAAGATATACTTCCCCCTGTGCGGCTCTGATGGCAACAACTACAACAACATGTGCGAGTTCCACTGCCAAGCTCGACACGTCCGACAGCTCTATGGTACCGACTTGCACGTCGTCAAAGAGGCCAGGTGTGAGGAGGTCGAATAATGGATCGAATGATCAGCCAACTTATTAATAGGTAATTTTCTAATTTGACTAAAAATTTAATTACGTTAATTTTTGAGCTGCATCCTGGATTCCAAGCCTGGCGCTCCTAATGATATACTCTGTTGACCAACGAACCAGGCAATACCGCCAGATACCTTCAAATTGCGGACCTCTACATAGAGGTCTGTGTAATTAGTTTTAACAGTATGTGAATGATGGTAAGGTTCTAACTTGCCTGGCTAAATACCATCCTGCTTTAAAATTTACAACAAAAAATGTTGTGCTTTGGTTTCAGCATTTCAAAATGAATGTTTATTTGTATAGATACGTAGTTTTTTTAATACCATTTCAATCTATTCTGGTAGTACGCTGCTGAACGAAAGGGCTTAGCTATATAGCGGTAGGTCCCTCCTGATAAGGGCGCTGGGCTGTGTAACACGCTCTTTAATCCTAATGGTACTTAAAGTAGTGTCTATTACGTGCCAGGCTTCCTTTCATAACATACCCTTTCTTCTATTCAACTGTAAATGATTTTTACGTGTTTCGCTGATATGAATGGGCTGCAATGATCACTTACCATCAGGTCACAGTCTATTCGTATGACGGGTTTTGACATAAAAACATTAAAAAAAAGAATAATTAACTTATCAGTTTTTTTTTTACAGTTTTACTGTTTGCTTTACTTTTGTTTGGCAACACCAGCTCTGCAACACAATTTGTGAATTCTGGATATCAAAGTACATTATGAACATACTAATGTGACTGTAAAATGATTCAATAAAGACATCTTTGGATATGAATAAAACCAAGACGACAAATTTGAAGACTGCACTCAATGATCAACAATGTGGGATATTGACATTATTGTCCCTAGAAAAATGGAGTATTGGAGGTATAAAACTTACAACTTGAAAAAGTAAACAGTTCTTGTAAATAAAATTTATTTATAACATAATTATAATTATTACGCAATAACACATTTTGTTTTATTATGTCATGATTGTGTTTCAATGAAACGTTCCACATATACAAATGCCTATCACAAATGTAGAAGATTAGAAAAAATAGATAAGATAAATATCTATAGTTGAAAACACAAAATTTAAGAGAATATGTTACATGTGAACTTTGTCATAAGATAATTGTTTGATAAGATATATAATTGAATAAGTACAATATATCCATTGAAGTCTGCTATTCATAATTATTACAATTATTTTCCAAACCTTGCACTTTTCCTAAACATAGCTTTTGGCTTGATTCTAAACTTTAATAACCAAGAGGATTACACACTTTAAAATGCATGTAAATGGCAATATTGATTATTCTTATAGAGATTGTTATAACATTGAAGAAATACAGAAAATACACAAATCGTCTTGTACATATCAATAAGTTGGGTTGGGCTGCAGGTTCTACAATCTTGATAGATTTTATTGATAATAAAATAAAAAATAGTACATAAAATTAGAATTACCCTTTTCCCAAAGTGACCATCCCAATAATAATTTATAATCCAAGAATACAGTTATCTGATAATAAGTCTATTCTTGGA
Organism: Perichares adela; assembly: GCA_018251795.1. Classification (NCBI taxonomy): domain Eukaryota; kingdom Metazoa; phylum Arthropoda; class Insecta; order Lepidoptera; family Hesperiidae; genus Perichares; species Perichares adela. The sequence continues at coordinate 7,801 of DWPQ01000817.1, read as the reverse complement.
TTATCAGTTTCATCGTAACCAACCCATAATTGTCCAATTGGTGAGCTTGGGTCGCCTCTCACACTGAAAGGGTTTTAGGCCATAATCCACCACTCCAAGTGAAGGTTGGCAGACTTCATACACCTTCGAGAACACCATCAATTTGGCCAAGCATTGACTTATAAGTAAAATAAAAAAATACAAAAATCATAGTCACATTCTTTGGATTTTTAATGTAATCAACAAAGTACTAGTAATCAATTGAATTAGTAATACTGTATCACACGATATCCCATTTATATACAATTAATTGGTTCACAAAATATATATTCTCTATATACAATACAATAATACTTTGAGACACCACTAAATACAGATGTATTATAAAAAAATAAAATGGGTATTAATTTTAAACTTTATTACATAATGCACATTGCACAAGTATATTTCACTGAAACTGCTATGTTAAGAAATAACTAAAACACATGAATATTGTACTATGTCCGACACATGTATCATTAAATATTAAGTACAGTCATCCTTCATATTTAATTAAGAACTACATCTAAGTATATCACACACTTCGCTAGAGGTATTTAAGTAGTTAAAAGTTATTATGATATTTACAAAACTATACTGTCATCGTTTTTTTATTTGATGAATATGAATCATTTACTAAACCTGTTATCAGGATTTGATCTTCTAGATTTATTTTGTTTATTTTTTATTATATCATAGCTTAGATTGTCTTAATTTCTCAATGTCATATTTCGGCCCATTGAAATTGAAGTTGTACAATTCACTGGTCAGAAAGTTCATAAGGAACATATGTGTGATATACCCTGTAATTCCCCATATTTTATGCTTTGTCAAGTATAAAGGCATTGGCATCTCATCATACACAAAGTGTGCATGCATATTAGTATTGCACAGATTCTCAATAGGAACAGTGAAGACTTCTTCAACTTCGTCCCTATTTGGTATCAATTTGTCAAAATCAAAGTTTCTTATTTCTCCCACAACAGGTGTAATTAAAAGGTCCTTATTTAAGCCCCGAAAGTGAGGCATTGCAGCCCACACGTCTATTGCATCCCGTGGTACTCCAATCTCTTCTTCAGTCTCCCTCAGAGCGGTATCGACTATGCTTTCATCTCCATCCATTTTTCCACCCGGGAAAGACACTTGACCGCTATGGTTTTTCAAATTGGACGAACGTAGCGTATACAAGATATGTAGTTTTCCGTCCCGAACACACATTGGAATTAATACTGACGCATACTGCAAATTTCTATTTGATGAGGCTGCCCCGAAAGTGGGCAAATCCTTCAAATTTGCTATACATCTATCACGGATTGCTTTCGATAGTAACACTTGCGGAGATAGGGACATTGTTTCACTTATATTACGACGTCAGGTTTAAAGTTCACATTTTATACACTACTTGACTCGCACAAATTTACTACAAGAAAAACTTGAAAAAAAACTTTTGAGACTTTTCATTCATTTAAATGTGACATTTGACGTATTGCCATTGCCAAAATAATTCAACACTTCATTATGACATTGACAATTATTACGAATAAAAGAAAATCAATAAACATATTCCTACTTGGAAAGTGAGAGTAATTAAAACATGGAATATCATGAAATTAATACCCTATAGAATTAAGCAATTTTTACTAAAATCTTTCTTTATTGATATATTTTATTTAATATCGAGACGACGTAGTAAAGACTATGAATTTTATACAACTGACAGCTGTTTATTTTGTCAGATTCAATAAATAAATTTAATTCAACATTATACAACATAAAATAATTTATCAAAACAATTCCTTGTGTCAGAATAATTTAACGAATAAATATACTACATAATAGTTTTATTAGTTAATAATTACTTTTATTAACCGACTTCGAAAAGGTTCTATGAATGAAAATAACCACTGGCTGTTTTTAATAAGGTGGACTGTCATTTTCAAGTCATTTTGCGCAATGATAAAAACTGAACTTCAGTTCAATGACACAAAGATAAAACTAAGTGAACGTCCGTCTATTGTAATTTATGTAATAAAAATTCAGGCCTAGGCTATATTTGGAGAAAATTATCAGTACTATTTATTATGAGCAGTTCAGCGTGCGGTTTCCAAAATTTATTTTCGCTTGTGTGCCGCGAGCGATGTATGACGAATCTCAAAAATCTTCGGGTGCCTAAGCCGGGAAAGATTCCGAAGGCGTCGGCAGCAGTTTTGGTGCCGATGTGTCGTGTGAACGATGTCACCTCTTTATTGTACACCGTGCGTGCGACGAGCCTAAGAACTAATAGTGGTCAAGTGGCTTTTCCTGGTGGGAAAACAGATAACGAAGAGTCACCTATACAAACAGCTCTGCGAGAAACAGAGGAGGAAATAGGACTCTCTTCAACAAAAATCGATGTATGGGGCCACGGTCCAAGCGTGCCAGGTCGAGATTATAAGATTATGATCACTCCAGTCGTAGGCTGCATCGCAGACTTGAGACAAGAGGACCTACGGATCAATGCTAATGAAGTAATGGAAGTATTCACTGTTCCTATTGAAATATTATGTAATACAAAAAACCAGTATTACACCCAGTTCAAAAATGGATTCATCTTGCCTGTGTATGTAGCTGAAGAGTACAAAATATGGGGCATCACAGCCTACATAACACACATATTTTTAAGTTCATTGTTACCAAAAGATGTTTACACAAATGAATGGATGAAAAAAAAGATAGATATCAAAGAATGACATACATTTTGTACACCAATTGTTAAAACCCAATCTTGTTTAACTATCAGGTGATATGGCGAGACATGTTTTATTTATAAAAATGATATTTATTAAAAATATTGAAACACAGTTTACTTAAAAATGCTTTTATTCAAAGTACAAAAGCTAGAGTTAACATTTGCAGTCTTGAATTTAGGAATTTAATAGTAATTTCAAGTCCAAAATTAAGCAACTACTGTAAAGCTATTAGACACAATAAAATACAATCATGAAGCAAGGCACAATAAATATCATTAAAATGGTTTAAGAAAGTTTAAAACAAGCTATAATATTCCTCTGGAAATGTTGTAAGGTCCAAGGCATTGGATGCTGGAACCCCTTCCAGGTGCTTTCGTCCCATAAGGGCACTATGGATGGAATGATTTCTTCGGCACCGCAATAAATTAAGGCAATAAACCAATAAAGTTATGCCTTAGAAAGTGTAACTAAGCCAAATAAAAAACAAAGCAAAGGAAATTAAAATAAAACGCAAATAAAAAATAATAATATTTATCCAGGTTTATTCCTTATCATTTACATTAAAATCTAGTATTATTTATTTTTATACATCGTCCAATTGACATGCTGGTTTCACTGTTATATTTTATATGCAGTTTTACCATTGAGCCACATTGGTAGTAAATTTAATCATAGCAAGAACATCAGTGAAGATATGAAAATTCACTGATGATATTGAACTTTGTGTGGCTTCATGATAAGCATATATTTCAAAAGTCTGCACAACATGTATTATATCCCATTTAAACAGGGAATCATTTAGTGAAATTAAATATTTGCTGTTCATTAAAAAGATAACTTTGTATCAGATTTATTAAGTCAATATCATTAGGTGGTCCAACTTAAAGCCTCACTACCTATCAACGGGACATTCAATGTAATAATGTATTTTTATTTTAGAAAAATAATTGCAATTAGAATCACTTAAAATAAGTACACAAACTTATGACAAACTAGTACCTTGAAACAAAGGTAACTTCGAGGCAGGCAAGAGCGCTCATTTAAACAGTTCAAATTAAATTAAAAAATATTGTGATTTCTGAACCATACAAGGCAGAGGCATTAAAATAAAAATGGCGGTGAAATTGTAACCTAAAAACTAATCTTATAAGTCCAAAGAAATCAAATACTGTAAACCGATCCTACATCTACAAATTGTGAATATAATACAAAAATATTACTGATCGCCTATTCGTTGTGTTTGAACACCAAACTTATTCTAAAACTGCAACAATTTTTTTTTATGTAGCAACTATTGTCTATTGTTTTGTAGTAATCAAAGTTCTGTGCCAGCAACAACTGTCACTTCAGAACCTCTGCCTGATTAAAACAATTATCTGTCATTCTGATAAATAAGTTCTCAAACATAACAAAATGATGGCCACAATCAACTCACATCTTAAAAAGAAAAACCTCAACTGGTTCTGGAGTTTAAATATGTTCTCGATGTCGGTAACTCGACGTAACAACCGACTATTGGAAAAAAACGACACGTTTTACGCAAAGTAAAATTTCGATTGCACCAAACCATACACAATCTCATAGATTTCAAATGTACTGCTGTACTAACACTATTAAGTCATGAATTGGAAACGAATAAAATTTATACAAAATTATAAAAATACTTGCCACTGGTTATAGAGGCGTTTATAGAAGAGGACTACGGAGCAAAGACCTTATAATAGGTCCCTCGGTACATAATTAGTCAAACATAGGCGGGTTTATTGTGAAGGGGCATTGTCCCGAGTGATCTATATTCAGTTTAATGCCTATTGTACCAAGGCTCGGTTTCGCTCGACGTCGTGTCAAATGCTTTATTCGGCGTTGCTGTGATCGCTCACGTCGATAGGAATAGACGTTGTGAACGTTGGTGTCTCTAGTTCCTCGTGCTTCTTCATTTTGAGCGCCTGGAAAACAAATATCGATTTATAATTTCATATTAAATCCATGCACCTTGTAGATCCATAACCATTTAATGTTTTGCATAGAAAATATTATAAATTATGATATTAAAATATATCGATGGTTAGAATATTATAACAATTTTCATGCTATTTATAACTTATTTACACATTAGAATTCTTAGTACAAATAAGTTAACAAATAAACATCTAACACCTAAGACCACTTTGGTAAATCTCACAACATTTAGAAAACTTGTTGGTGTGTGTCATAAGTAAAGTAATTAGGAAATACAAAGTACTGAGGAAAAGCATTAGTCAAGTTAAACATCTAGAATCCTTTAAATAACCACAACCTTTGTAAACTCAACTTCATCACACGCAATGCATATTTTGAAGACAAGTGCAGTTAAAAAAAATTAACACCTTGGTTTTTATTTAGATAGACAACAATTACATTTTTGGAATTTTAAAAGTTAACAGCAAAATCATACATAATAATATTATATAATTAATAACACTATCTGTAAATAATTTTCATTATACAAATATATACCAAAAGAATACTATGTTTAATAAACTGCAAACTTCAATGTGATGATGTCATTAGAATAAAAACAATACACAAAATATTTGTATAAAATACTGATGTTGCAACTTTGTCTATCTAAAGAAAGCTTGATTATAACAAAACAAAAATAAAAAATACAATACAAAATGTTTAACAAATGACCCTGTGATAATGTCTATGCAGAGTGTGAGATGATCAATTATTGCAAATAATTCATCAGCATAATGTAATGCTAGCCTAATATGATTATTATGCTCGTCGAAGTGATTTAGCCCAGACCCTGAGAATATCAAAAACAAACAGATCACTGTTGCCTACTGATGGTTAATATAATGGTATATTTTTGCCATTAGTAGCTAATACAATGCTCTGGAAACCGGTCTTATGACAAGCGTTGTCTGAACGCGAAAACTGTCGTGAATAGCTGTGTTGGCACTGACTAGAAGCATATTGTTGTAATGTAATATCGATATATTTTATTTATGATTCAATAACATATTGCACCTTTGGACTAGTTCTCAGAGTAGATAATAAAAAAGATCTAGTCTATGGATATGAATTTTTTTTTTTCTGTATTTCTCAAAATATATGACAATAGTACCTACTCATATTGCTTTATCTGTATTCTGACGCTAATCATAATATAAATATAGTTCTGACGTAAATCATATCTTTATTTCTGATTAATCATAATGTAATTTATCTTGTTTTAAGTTGTAACAAACCAGTTCCTACGTTCTGAATAACTTCGTATGTTGTTCCTAAATTGCTATCAATGTGACATTACACCCAACTCTAGTCAGTAGCATGTTTAAAATACAAGATGTAGCGCTCGCCAATCTTTATGGCCAATCCGAACTGTGCCACAGGTTAATAATGCGTTCTGCGCACCGATGACAGTGACCATAAAGTTTTGGCGCGAACTTTAAGCGAGACAGATGACGTGACATCACACCGCACGTACCGGCGGCGGGTCGACGGGGCGCGGCGTCCGCGTTAGCGTCGGCGACAACATCAAACCCTTTGTCGACAACTGCGGTAGTAAAGTTCATAGATACAGGTATAGAAGAAATTGGAAATACGTATATATGTGGCACTAGGAGAAGATCCCCAACACAATAGTACATACATAGAAATGACAAAGTAATACATATCATAAGGTAGGTAGATTTTGGAATACTATCTTATATAAATTTGTTAATATATATTTGATAAAGTCCGCTGTATTTAAAGCTGAATAATTAAGAGTATAGTTGAAAAAATACGATTTTAAACACAAACAAAATGTCTAATGTAAATCAAACGAAAATAACCTAATTGAATTTCTTTATTTTCGGTGGAAACTCTAATAAGGAGGAGTTACCTTGTGGTTTAAAACTCATGTGTACCGTGGTCTGAATTCGGTTATGTAGACTATTTTTTAATTTAAACGCGAATTGTAAATCGACATTAATAAAATTGTCATGAGCTGAAGCTAGTGAAGGAACACTGTAGTAAAGAAACCATCATCACGAAGAAATCCGAGTTTCCATAACTTCAAAAGGATTTGTAAATTCTGTTAAACCGAAGTATGCAAGCTTTAACATTATTACAACAGAATTATGATGAAAATATGGATTTAGAATCACCGGAATTTACAACAAAGATTATCGAAGCTAAAGAAACATATGTTTGAAATCGCCATACCAGCCGTATACACCGATAAAGGATTAAGGAAGACCGGTAATCGATATATATTTATTAACATAATCATATCTAGCAACAATGGCCGTGGGGAACTGTCACCCATCCAACAAATACACTATTTAAATACAGCGGCTTTCACTACCTACAAATAAAGGTTAGTGTATTTCTATTCAAATTAAATAATATAATAATCAATTCTAATACACCGTATACTAAATACCATAGTAATATATATTGTAGTGCTGGTCGTGTTGTCATATGGTTACCTGTTGAAGCTTGTAGTGGTTGATGATGTCCTGGTCGGCGGGGCAGCTCTGCGTGAACGCGTCTAGCTGGTACATGTGATACATGTAACGCCAGAGCGCGCGGAAACTCGTCTGTGGACAAACATAACATCTTGACTAACCTAACAACATGACTAACTTGACAATATGACTAACCTGACAGGATAACAGCTTTACAAATGTTAATATATCAATTTAAAGCACTGATATAGACATGATGAATTACAAAAAATATAATTTTAGGTTTTTTGTTATATAAAAGTAGCAACAGGCATAGTAATCTACTTAAGGCCAGTTCTATTTGAAGTGAATTGCAACAGTTGCTTGATAACTTATGCCACTTTAAAACTAAGAATAGGAGGACATATACACAAGGCCAGGGTGTGGCTTATGCACAAGTATTTGGGATTAACTTCTGATTTTTATTACATTTCGTGGTAATTCAACCATTTCTATATAAAGTATATATGTGGCTCACACCAATTCTACACTATCAATATGGTGTACACGAAGTCTACACTGCCAATATGGGGTATATAACGCACCGGTATCTCGAAGTCGACGAAGTATTTC
>DWPQ01000816.1:0-14349 GCA_018251795.1 Perichares adela | reverse complement strand
ATCGCGCCTGCAGTGGGCAGCTAAATTCTGATAGCCTGTTCGAAAAACATTTCTCAATTTCATATACGGGTAATAGAGGCATTTATTTGTTCTAGTTATCGACATAGCTCACACATCAACCTATAATTGTCCCACTGCTGGGCTCGGGTCTCTTCTCATACAGAGAGAGTTTAGGCCACCCTATAGCTCGGTTAATAATAACTCCTACTGAACGAAGGAAGGTCTTTGTGATTTTTATGCGAAAGATTTTTGTGTAACGAGATTAATAGGTGAAGAAAAATTTAGGAATCTGGGTGGTCCAATTTAGCAGAAGAGTAGCATATAGAAGATCTAAGGGCTAGAAAATGAATGAACAGGTTTGCACTCTCAGATCGAATTATACAGCTACGAGTAGAAAGCCCGGCTTCGTTCGGTTGCAATGTGACATTTTTGGCATCATATTGTGTGTAATCCAAACAAAGTAAATCACTGTGGCAACAAAAACACAGCACAGAGTATAACATACTTTCCCTCAAATTTTACTGCAAGACTGAAAATTTTACTGTTTCGTTTTACACAGTCACATGAGTCACAGTTCGTTCTGGAAACTTTTTTTTAATGAATGGCCAGTTGTGTAACTACTCAAGATGTCATTCACTGTCAGTAACGTTTCGCGAGAGTTGTCAATATGGCGACCGGAATTTGTCTATCTGCATCATTCAATTGTTACAAAATACTCGACAATCCGAATTTTGCGGATCGAAACTATTATTTTTTATGTTTTATTATTCAGGTAAATTTTGGTCGAGTATACCGTACTCCTTGACGAAATTATCATTAATAGAGTATACGAAACACATCATGAGCTTCAAGTTAAAATAGTATGTATTTTTGTACGAAACATGAATTTGAAGATAAAGTATTATTTTTAGACGCATGACACCATGAATTTGAATATACTTGTACATGCTTAACATATTTTTTTACAAAGCCCTACTTTAAAATGATTGCACGTTGTAGTTCTAAGCTTAAGGCACTTTAGGTTCCGATATCACGTTTGTTCATTGCGCCCTAGGGACAGAAATGTGGCAGTAAATTGAACCGGAAGTGAATTTACGGGTCAATCCCAACTTTGTTGCCTGTTCCAGGAACTTATTACTTTAGTTATTAGCATCTACTGTATAGGTAAAAGTTACTTGAGATCATAACCTCTTTTTTATAGTCATTGTTTTGACTTTAAGTTGAAATTATCCTGTAATACAGGTGGAGCGCTTGTTCACTCAGCTAGTGACACATAAATATTAATAATTTTCTACTCGTAATTGTGAGTACAAGCATACAATTGACAGACTTAATACCTAATGGCGTTCTCTACCAATCTTGTCAATTCTTGGATTCCTTGGTATCATTTCAAATGTGTGGCAGGTCCTATGAAGTAATATTTTTATTTAAACTATTTTAAATAGTTTATTTCATAAGTTCATAAATGTTTTGATTGTTTCCGATGGACATTCTGCTGTTGGTCATAGCGGCCTTTACAGCTTCACGCGGACAGAAAGGTGAGCTTGGAATGCTCAGCCAAAAAAGAACGAAGAGGGGGTGAAACCTTTTTGAAAAATAGGGGCTGCGAGCGTCCTAAGGGCATTCCCTGTGGGGTTCGATCATTATAATAATGTATTAGCTATCGTCATCATCAGCAATATTCATGACTCTCCCAATACAGGACTCGAATCACATTGTAAAACACCCTAAATACTTACATAAACTAACAAACTTATACTGGATTTTTATGGTGATAAACACCTTAATATTCATGATAATGTAAGATCATCGTCACCCTAAGATTGCGTCAACATTTCACCACAATATTAATGTCAGATGTTTTTCTTATAAATGAAAACTTCAATTCGTATCTAACCAAACCTGAAACCCCTTTTAAACTAATAATGCTATTCTTGCCTAAGATAAGGTGGTAAGTTCGATATAAACAAACATCTACAAGGGAGCGACAACAATTTCTATTGTCTTAGGATCTTTCGTTGAATACAAAACTTAACTCAGTTTGCAGTTCTCTGTTCGTCGGCATTTGTTTTAAACGGTCAATAGAATTCGCTTTATCTTACTTCTCTTCTACTCTTACTTATCTTATATTGTTGGTATTTCTTTAAAAATGTAACTCACATGGTTAAGATATCGATACAATCTTCTTCTTAAGATCAATACAATACATCTTCTTAAAACTCTCGACAGTTTCACGACGCCAGTAAGACTATGGGTGTTATTTTGTAATGCTCGTGTACGCATATAACTATCCCACAGGGGGTGCCCTTAGGATTCTCACTGTCCCTATTTTTCAAATAGGGGTCACCACCTCTTCGCCAGTTTAAGGTATTCAGTTCAGTCTACTTCTTCTAGTTCTTCAGTTCATTCATGACAGTTCAACTCATTCATAACAGATACTCAAGTAGGTACTAAAGCAACTATCAATCCTGAAGGATTATGGTATCAAACTGGGTGGTACCAAAAGCGTGCAATAGGCGGAACCGAACGCTATAACCTAATAGATCATATTAATCTAATAAGTTATGATAAAAATGTAACAGCAGTGATAGCCTGGTGGTCTGAATGTTGGTCTCCCGAATGGGGGCCATGAGTTTCGATCCCGGTGCGCACCAACAATTTTCTAAGTTATGTGCGTATTAGAAATCAATTTTCACTTGCTTTTCGGTGAAGTAAAACATCTTGAGGAAACCTGCTCACCTGAGAGTTCTTATAAAGTTCTCGAAGGTGTTTGAAGTCTGCCAACCCGCACTTGGCCAGCGTGGTGGACTATGGTTTTATACCCTCTCAGTGTGAGAGGAGACCCGAGCCCAGCAGTGGGACAGTTATGGGTTGTTATGTATGTATGTAAAAAAATGTAACAGATCGCTATCTGTACATGAAAGATATAATAATGAGAGAACGTCTGGGACATTTATGAATGCAATGGTACTTTAAACAATAATTGTTAAAATGTATGTGTTTGTTTGTGCGTTTGTGCACGCAGATCTCAGAAATGATTAATCTGATTTCGACGTGGTTTTCTATACTTATTTTATAAAGAGGAAAGATTTGTTTGTTTATTTGTAGTCTAGGCTATTTTTAATAATATAAGAGGTTGAAATTGGGGATGAAAGATTTTTATATAGCAATACGTTTGCGGGATCAGCTAGCCACTAATATATCGTGGTAAGCTTCCCTTAACATTTAGTGTTTTGTCAATCAGTGATAAATAAAAAAGTTATACCAATTTAAACTTTTTTAAGGCAAAACAATGTTTGCGGTGCCAGTTAGTATAACATATTTTCAATGCTTATTCTAATCTGACCGAAACAATTACACGTTTTCTCTGAAATACGTAACATTACGTTGTATTATTTCAGTAGAATGTAATATATTTTGTTATTCAAGCCTTTCTCGGAATGCGGGCGGGATTATTCAAATTTCAGACTGTTTGGTCGGTAACTGTTTTAATACTGGGTCGTACGTAATTGACCTAGTATACGTAAATGGTTTTGCATTTCATACAAATAACTTCTAGCTTAGCTTTGAACGTAACTTTAAAATTAGATTTTTCATTTTAATTTCAATGCTTATACTCTTGATATTAAAATATTATGTTTGAAAATATTGTTAAATTACAACTTCTATGTGTAATAATACTTTACAACTTAAGTAATCTTTAATTCAAAATCCTCGGTAATACCTTGATTATCCAAGTTAATTAGACGCTATAATAAGTGTTAAATTAATTATTAAATTAATTTTAATTATTTTTTTTATTCTAGATATTAAGTAATCTTTCGATTCTTTCTTGGCCGAAAACGCGGTGAGTTCTTTAGTCTTACTAATTCAGTACCGTATAAGGTAAACTTGGTAAATCTGGTCATTTGTATCAATTGATATAAATTGCAAGAATCGATAACCTCAAATACCGAGTGCGCATAAAGTAACATAACTTAGACAATGATCAATAATTAATACAAGACCTCGTACTAAGAATGCTATTTGTTTATCTGATGGATATTTTGCTGTTGGGCCTAGCAGCCTTTACACTTTCAACCAAACAGAGAGGCAAACTTCGAATGAAGGCAGCCTCGATTTTTCGAAAAGGTTTCCCGCCCTCGCCAATTTAAGTTCTCTGGCTGAGCATTCCACCCTCGCCTCTCTGACTGTTAGAAACAAAAAACCGAATGAAGAATTCTACATACTTTTTACAACCCAACACATATGTTTCTCACACTTACCTGAAAAATTCTCAGTGGTATATTTTACGAAGTCCTGCCTTCTCAACACCCTTAACCCAATAACCTTCCTGCATTCACATCTCCCGCTAAGTGCCCAACTAAGGAAAACGCTTCTCAACAAGGATTCTAAGGACTTCCACTTAACTACCAGCCCCCTATAACTATTACGTTGCTTTAACATGTTTTTTACATTTTAAATTTCACGCAGTCTATTTTAATTTTACATTTACGCCTCTTAGACAAGCCGTAAAGATTTTCACCCAGAGATTTATGGATCTCCAGATGTAAATAAAAACACCGCGTTATTAGATATCAAATGCAATTAATAGTATATTAAATCAGCCGCAAAATATGATATGAATATTAAAACATTTAAATTACTTTAATATCGCTGTAAAAAAATGTTCACGAGGAAACTTGCATAATTGAAAAGTTCTTCATAAAGTCCTTATCATTACAACACATAATTATCCCACTGCTGGGCTCAGGTTTCCTCTCACAATAAGAGGTAATAATTCCATAGTCATAATAAGTGCACATTGACAGACTTCACACACCGCTGAGAAACATAATTATGGAGAACTTTCGGGCATTGCAGGTTCCTCTCCATCATTCATCAATTCTGAATCGTTCTCCATAATGTTATTGAATTCGAGTAAATTCTTCTAATCTACATTTGACTAACGTAGAAATTTCTTCCTGATATAAGACGAGCTAAGAAGAATGCCTCTGATATTTTCAGTTTAAATCATTAATTTCTCCTCTAAGACAGCGCGCTTAAAATCACGGTAGCTTGTCGGTTATGTAGACTATCCTAACTCGAAGTCCACTGGATAATATCTACCTATCTCAAACTTCTATCTATATATAAAATTCTCGTGTCACAGTGTTAGTTGCCAAACTCCTCCGAAACGGGTTGACTAATTTTTATGAAATTTTGTACGTATATTCGGTAGAACTGAGAATAGGTTGTAAACAATTTTTCATATCCCTAAGTGATAAGGATAGCCCACTACAAACATTTATTTTTAATACTTTGGGCAAATGTTTTTTCCATAATTATTTTACGACGTGGCATCTAAAAATACATACAACCCTTAATTTTCACCCTTTCATCACCAACCCCCAATTTTTCACTACATTTAATTTGTATGGCAAAACGAGGTGTCCGGGATCAGCTAGTAAACCTATAAAAGAAGCCCTTGATTTAACTGAGATTATCATGGCTACATGCAAAAGACTTCCTAGAATTGTTTGAAATTCGTAGAGAAACCGACACAATTTTTATAATATAGTGATAAATTAGTACAATTAAAAGTGTATCTGACTTGGTACAATCAGTGTAATGAGTGGGTACTAAGAGGTACAATATATATAATAAATATATAGTGAACATATATCATATATATAGTAAAACATATATTATACAAACATGAATTGCTGTTCGCTTGTCTCGCTAAAACTCGAAAACAGCTGGACTGATTTACCTAATTTTGGTTTTGAATTTTTAATGGAAATTTAAAGGGTAAGTAAATATTCTGCAATTATCGTTTAGCATTTTATTTATTGATTCTGAGGTGGTACGAAGTTTGCTAGCTGACCCGAGCTAGTCAATGATTTAAGTATTACTGGGTACAATCAATGAATTAGTACAGTCTATAAAGGATTTAAAAATAGTAATGAGGTATTTATAAATGGATGTCTACATAATTATCCTTACCTTCCAAACTTTTCATTTTGATTGCGCTCTTCGCCACCGCCACAGTCACATGTGTCTCATTTTATTTTTACGTGCGATCTTAACTAGTCTATCTTAGTTCTGAATAAAAGATATCGCCTCAAAATAGTTTACAGGTCTCAAAACATCACACATCGGTATCGCGCGTAACATCTTTACCTTTACCCACGGAAATATCTCAAGTACTTCGACATTGACCTTTAACGCTAAAGTTGAACACTGTTTCAAACTCTAAAGCCTAGCTATCACAATAATTCACGGCAATATTTACAATCAGTTTCAATAGTCCCCACTTTTGCGGCAAATGTCAAGAGAGAGTGCAACTGAAAACAAGGTTGGGGCTCTAGCGCGGGAAAACGTGTCAAGGTTATGCTGCCAGTGCTTTAATGAGAGCTGCACGGACATTGCAATTGAATCTACGTCGCACTCAAATACGTAATACCTACTGTTTTTACTATTAAATTCCCGCTACATTTATATCAAAATTAAAAAGAAAAATCCCTACACGTCTTAAAGCTACTGCACAACACTCGGGAAGTCAGAACTTCGAGTTGCCCAACGACGCACCGGTTATTTTTTTAATTTCCAGCAGTTCCATTTTCGAACTATTCCATTTTTAAAATTTTGACATCTCTCGGGAGGTGCAAACTCGCGCCACGCTACATCCCTCCTCCGGGCCAACTGAAGACTGGAAGCGCCGGTAGAGGCCGCTGGTCACGAAATTGGCGCAATTCTGACGCATGCGCGGGATATTTTGCGATCCCGACGTGACCCGACGCCCCTCGCTTGATAGAAAAATCGAGGGCGTAACGTGACGTCAAGCGTTCGTACCACGAATACAATATGGGTTAATCGGACCTAACAAAACAACAAGTAACCTTCTTGGACACCGTGAGTGACTTATTAAACCCAGTGGATCTGTGGTTTTAAAACCTATCGGTCCTTCCAAACCTTAAAGTAATTATACTGATTTTCCGAAGGTAAATTTATTACATGCCTATATCCGTTAACCTATATCGTTTTCGGATTGCTACCGTTATTACGAAAAGAAAATAGTTAAACCTTTAGCTACATACCTATTTATAGAGGCTTCGAGAGAATGTTTTGGAATTTGGATTCTGAAAGTTTTCCCCTGAAAATTTGTGACCCTTGTGCAAATTACAAGTAGGCACATTTTTACAATAACCCCTAGGGTGACTGAGTTCCTTATTATGGAAAAAGTTTTGATTAAATTGTTATATTGTTTCATTCTTTTAGCATTGGGTACCTACTAGCGATTTGTAGTAGGTTTAATCTAGCTGAAAGTTTTAAACACCATGACCTTGTTCTCGAAATAAATGTATTATAAATAGGTACACCCATAAATGTTTGAAATTATTTAATTTTTTATTTAATCGTCATAATTACCTTAGCTTTTAAGTCAATTGTACAAGTATTTTTGTTGATGACCCTTATTAAATAAATAAGTAAATAATAAATAAACACTTTATTTATAATTAAATTTATTCCTATAATGTCTGGGATTTCTTGGGATGGGATTCGGAATTGGCTGTCAATGATCGATTTACAAGCGTTAACGACGTTGCTAAATTCTGATGAACAAGGACCATTGTGTAGAAAAATTTAAAAGTTGAACTTGAATTTAAACCAGAATTAATTTTAGTTTCAATAAGAAAACATGTTATTCTGCAGGAAGAGATTTAAAATTCTACTCTGTTTCGTTGATATGAGCTGGTGTAACCGTTTGTGTTGCCCACTAATACAATAGCCAAGTGTTCGATTGTACATATTGCTTGTAACTCAATTACAGGCGCAAGTTTTGTGACATACAACAAAATGTATTTGTTATTTCCATTGTTCTAATGTTAAATTATACTTTTTCCCAAAAATAACGTCCGAATTTTAAAATTTAATTACTGTCAGTTGAATTTCGAATTATAAAAACAATGGACGACCTGCTCAAATTTAATGACTCCTACTGAACTGTGGTTATCTTTATTTTAAGAGTGGCGATGTAAGAATGATACGAAGCATTAGGTTAAGCTCTTCAGAGCAATCAATGTTATAACTTCACAGGATATCAAGTGCTATTAGTAAGTGATCACCTTGTTCCGCTATGCTCCCTGGATTGTTCTATTCGTCGGATTTACAGAATTAAATGGTAATGGATGATTGTGTACTTACTATAACTTAATAAACTTAATTATTTAATTTAATTCGATTATTAATTCGTTTAATTTTGCTCTAACTAAAATGATAAATGCTAATATTATTATCGACTAGACTTAATTTCAAGCAAGTGATAATGAAATTCCAATACACACATAACTCTGTAAAGTTAGAGGTGCGTGTGGAAATCTGACGTGTGACCGACTTGTTTTAGACGTAACCACAGTATTACTCCTCCTAAATGGGTTGACCAATTTTATAATTTTTTATAGTTATATTCGGTAGGTCTGAGAATAGGTTGTTATCTATTTTTCATATCCGTAAGTGATAAGGGTGGACCAAACCAAACATAATTTTGTTTTTTGGACAATTTTGTTTTTCATATTTTTTTAATAATGATGTATAAAACAATGCATACAACTCCTAATTGTCACCTTCCTATCACCACCCGCTATTTTTTATTACCAACTTTTATATTGCTAAACATAGTTTGCGGGGTCAGCTAGTCTCTATACAATTGTATCTGTTTTCAGCTATTCACAGCAAAGCGCCTTACCATTTTAGAAAGATAAATATCCGCGCGATGACTACACGGCATATTGCAAGTTGTTCAAATTCAGGCTCTATAATTACTCAGGCTCTTACTTATAATTATCAAGTGCTTTACTTATCCAATTCATAAAACTACTACAGTTAAAAGAGTTACAAAGTTATTAGAGTTAAAAGATTTCTAGTGTTTCATTTAGTTGAATAGTATGTGCATATTAAAATTTTAATTTAATTAATAACTTTATACGAGTTGCTATTTATAACGACTTACTCTAGTGTTTTTCTTTATTTATTTTTCTTGAAGTTTTTCTTGTTGAAAGCAAAGGAAAAGTTTGAGCTGCTAGAGAAAAAATTTCAACGCAAATTCTTATTAGGTAATTTGTTATCAGTGATGGTAAGTTGGGGAGTGAGGTTCTCCATTCATTCTTCATTCATTCATTCATCCATTCATTGAGTTGACCATCCTGAGCATGGTGCAGATTTGACAACGTCTGACTTGATAGGGCTATGTCGAACGCCTGTTGGAGATCATTGAGCTAATGACGAGTATTACCCGGCTCATTCCCGACGGCACTATTTCATGGTCGTAGGATTCTTTACTTATTTGGTTATCTTTTTCGGGTAACTATCGTTCTTATATTATCGTGAAATGTTTTTGCTTGTTTTGGTTGTAATGCGGGGTCAATCAATAAGCGGAACGTTCGTTTAATTAATGGCCAGCAATGTGTCGGCGTTGACTGTTTTGTAACAAACGTTCATACAGTGGTGACCACTTACCAGGTAGTGGTGAATATGCTGTAACAAAGTTGAAACGCATGAACAAAAATTATTGTTAACAAGACTTGAAACAAATGAAGTTTATAGATTAACAAAAACTATGATTATTGTTACGATTTTTACAATAGTTTAAGATTCATTGTATAAAAATACTGAATTAAAAATTATAAATCATACAATAGCGTTGCTTGATTGACCCAAAGTGTTTGTAAATATTAAATATTTGATTATGAAATATTTTTCATAGTTCTGTTTTATAAAATTACTGAGACAAAAAAAAAATAAAAAATAATAAAAATAAAAAAAAATCTTTCATGTTAGTAAAATTTTATTTTTATTAAATTTAATTTCCGTTTCGTTGTTATATATTTTACAAAAGATAATGTGTTAAATTAAAAAAACTTCAAAGTGACGCTAAAGTGGACCAGATTTTTGCAACATTAAAAATTGATCTTATTTTGAAAATAACTCAAGATTTTATGAGTATCAGCCACAATAATCCTTACTACTTAATACGACATTTACCGGGGCAATATTTTAATAGTGATAGGTGTTACGGCCCACGTATTCCCTTCGGATTCGCCTAATAAATAACGTATTAGCCGGCGAGCGACGCTGTGTATAATATGCACTTGTACGAATATTCTCAAACTGGACAAGCGAGTAAAGAACATTATACGGAATAAATTTAATTCTTAAAACTCTTTGTATAATTCCGTTCTTTGTTAGTGACAAAAAGAAAAAGAGTTTAGATACGAAGTGACGTCGACTTGCTTAACTGTATCGACAAAGTACCCACATTTAATTTATTTTAACTACACAACACTACTTCACAAACGTCGCCCGTTATTGGTTCCATTATTGGTCGATAGTTTTTTTTGTATTAGCATTAAGAATTTTTTGTCACAATAATGTGATTTTTCATATGATTCACTAATATTAAAAATGAGTAATTTTAATCTAAATTATCTTGTGGTTGTCAGATGTATTGATTAGAAAATCAAGCCTAAAAAGGTTTCAATAGTTAGTTAATGTATGGCTTTACTAGTGAACCGCCCTCGCTTTGCTTCGAGACCCGTAGGTATCAGCCGCGTAGGTCCCGCTCCCGAAGGAATCGCAGGATAAAAAGTAGCCTATGAGTTATTTTGGATCATAAGCAATGATACTGCCAAGTTTCACCTAAATCCGTCAAGTAGTTTTTACGTGAAAGAGTAACAAACATACATACATCCTCACAAACTTTCGCATTTATAATATTAGTAGGAAGTAGGACTTTTTATGTAAATCCCGATCCCGCTGGAATTCCGGGATAAAAAGTAGCCCATATGTATATAAACTATATATCTGCAAAGTTTCATCCAAATCCGTCAAGTAGTTTTTACGTGTAAGAGTAACAAACATACATACATCCATACACACATACATCCTCACAAACTTTCGCATTTACAATATTAGTAGGAAATGTAACTAGCTGGCAAGGATCTGCTTTACTGAACATAACATGGATAGTTATTAGTACAATGGACGACCTCGACAAAACAAATATTTCATTTGAATATTACGTCAGTGAGTCCTTCAAACATTACATAATTAAAGACATGATTGGTATGAAGGTAATATGTCGCATTTTTAGATCTTTTACACAATTTTAAACGTTTAGTTAAATTAATTTAAGACATAATTGAGTTAAATTAATTTCAAAATTAACTTAACTTAACGTTTAAAATTGATTGTATGCTCATTACGCCATTATTCATGCATAGAATTAAAGATCTACAATTTTAAACGTTAAGTTAAATGAATTTATGAAATTAAATTAACTTAACGTTTAAAATTGTTTGTACTTAGACTGTAATTAGAGTTGTTAATTAAATGAATTTATGAAATTAAATGAATTAACAACTTTAATTTAAAACAGTTAAAGCATTTTGAAATATCCTAAAATGTTTACGCGTAACTTTGAACTCGATTTTCTCGAAATTAGAATTTTAATGTCTTCAATTATGTACGTGACGTCAATTCTTTCGCAGACATATAAATAATATAAACATATTCGGTTTCCATAATTTGGTTGTAAGTGAGAAAACATAATAAATAACTCTTACACTTAGTATTAATAGCTCTTATACATGGACATTAAAACAAAACACTGTAAAATTGTAATATTAAATCTGCACGCAATTATAAATGTCATTGACTCTTAAGTACTGTTTTGTGAAACGGTTACAAGGCAAGCCTTGTAAAAGCCTTATAAATAAGTTTAGAATTATAAGCGCTATGAAAGTTTTCACGTGCCTTTTCGTAGCTACGTGTAGCCTCGTAGACGATATATGGCTACGCTTATGAAACTGCGTAGACCTATTGAAAATCCACCCTCACAATTTTCCACAATGACGTAACCATTCGCTACCAAGTTACCAGAGCGACATGAATGTGTAGGATGAAATCGACGCCGTCGCGCATAAGCTTACGCGGGCGCCCCGCGCAACATAGTGCTCGTCAATAGGACAACATGATAACGAGTAGATGTAAATAGTTTGCCCCAACTATCCGCGAGGGTGAGGGTGATGACGTAGTCTAAATATTGGGGTTGAGCACTTACGAGGGATAACTGATAATAACGTTCACAATGCTTAAGTTACTCAATAGTTATGGTATCTATGATTATAAATGAACATTAATTTACTTAGTGTGTAGTCATATGGAAATCATTCACCTCCTTATTGGTAAGTAATGTATCCATGATGCCTTTTATGTTGTGAAGGTCCATAGCCGGCGTTGACCACTCAGCATGATAGCCCGCCTACTTATTTATCCATGATTCTCATAAAAAAGTCTTAAATTTTTATTTAAATTACGCTAAGAGATTAACAAACTGTTTTAATTGTTTGGTAGCAATTACTATATCTATCTAAAAATTATTCACTGGAATTTAATTTATTTATTAGAATAACAAAACAGATATGTGATTTAAACTATAATCCATATATTTTATTATGTTTTGTACTGAACTATAACTTTATTCACCTACCAGGCATCGTTGTGTGCCGCTCAACTATTCTATCGTCTTTACTGTGTCGATACAGTGTGTATGTGTGGGTTTTCGCCACACATCGCAGTACGTGCTTAAGGGTGAGTTCGACGGAGGGTGAATCAATCTCTATATTTCTATGCGTTCCTAGTATAAGGGGTCAAAAACAATGCTGACGTGTCACATTCAGGGGCAACTTTGTGCAGCTGTGTAAAAGAGAACCCTATTTATAAGACGGGGACAGAAAATGAAAACTATATTTCATTTCAAATTATTTCAAAATGTATTATGAAAATGTGACTTTCTTTTTTTTTTATAATATTGTACTGAGGTTCCTTTTTTAAATAAATTATAGTCTGTATTTAGATAATTTATTAGCTATTATAAACTAAGGCTTGCTACATTGCTCTCGAAATAAATCGAAACAGATATTAAAGTATATAGTAAAGTATAGTAGTATAGTAAGTATATATATATAGTAAAGGACCTAAGACCTTAAAAGGACATTAAATTATGATTTATTTCATATAAGTTCATGAACATAATATAACTAGCTTTGTGAACACAATTTTCATAACTTTAACTACTATTTCGAAAATATTCATAAACATGGAAAACACATAGTTCTAAAAATACACAAGTATCAGAATAGCAATTGATTATTCTAAAACGAAACCATCCCAGAGCCATATTTAAAAATACCTTGTGAGATACGGGAGATCCGTAAGACCCTTTGGCATTTAGCGTGACCTTTAAGAAGGAAGACATGCCTTTCATTCAGAGACGACATTCAGAGGTCGATTGTACCAGAGTATCAGCCATTCTTAGAGGTTGATCGTGAAAATCTTCTAAAACAACCCCTCAACACGACGCTCAAATAGTATTTTATATTCCCGCGTCAGTTATTTTTAGTGTCGATTTATTCAATGATTTGCTTAACGGCTTTTAATCTTATTCTGAATGAAGGCATTATTTATTTCCAAATTGCAGAATAATACATTAATATATGAAGAATGGTTGGGTTGACTGGTAGAGAATGCCATAAGGCATTAAGTCCGCCCTTTGTAAACTTCCTTTAGAAAGTTGCAATAGAGTAAATAAAAAAAAAAACAGTAATACATTATAATTTAATTACATACACACAACATACCATAAACTAATTTTCAATTATATGATCATGAGACGGCATTTCGTAGTCATCCAAAAATAAGTAAAGGATAAAATCTTTTTTTTTATTTGAAGGCCAACAAATGTAAATACCACACCTGACGATTATAATATGTTGTCGGCTAATAAATGAGTGCACAACTCCACTTTTTCGAATTGAATATTTTTTTGAATATTTTCTAATTTTGAAAAGAGAGTAACAATGTAAATGTTTTGTATATTTTAGTAATCATTTTTCTCAGTTATTGTAAATATTTTGATTACAATTATGGCATTTGGTATGAAACGCATTGATAAACTTTTAAAAACTTGGATCATCGGGGAATTACTTTAAAATCAATAACACTAACCTACCCGAAAAGACACACAATAAAATAAGTTTACATCAGACAACTAGCAGTTCCCGCAAACGTGGCTTTTGCCATATAAAATAGCCTATGATCTTTCTCAGGCTATATTATTATTCTTCTTTCTTTACTATCTCTATGCCAAATATCATTATAATCGGTCCAGTAGTTTCGGAGCCTATTCGGTACAAATAAACAAACAAATCTTTCCTCTTTACAATCTATACTTATTATAAAACAAAGTCACATCGTTTTTACAAAAAAAAAAATCTCGCCTGCTGGGAGCTTACCACGCGGGAGAAGCCG
>DWPQ01000815.1:0-14350 GCA_018251795.1 Perichares adela | reverse complement strand
ATACACACATATAATATGATACACATAATATAATACACATACATAATTATATACACACATATAATATGATACACACAATGTAATACACATACATAGTTATATACACACTTAAAATATGATATACATAATTATATATACTACCACGTATTTAAATATTATATTTATCCCGTGCCGTCGTTAGCCGTGCGCATGGAAACAGTGCGCTCCGAATAACGGTACCTCGCCGACCGCCCGTTCACTACACAGGCAGTCAGTGCGCATACGACTGTTCTATGTGATGCTAGTGTCGCTCGGAGCTTGATGCTATTTGTTTATCGCTTGCAGTTAAACCGTAGTGCAATAGTGCTAATATTGTTTCCGCTTTTATTTAAATAGACTATATAACCTACTAGTGCTTAAGACTGTTACTATCGCCTGTACGCTTCTATCTCTTTACTCCTTCTTTCTTTCTAAGTAGTTACTTCTAGTGTGAACTGTGTTCTTAGTGTTTCTATCTCTCTGTGTACTGTATGCTTATGTGTTATGCTATGTGTGTAGTGCAATAAACATTGTTGTAGTGCAGACTAACTTTCATTTGTGTCCTAGCCTACACCTATACAGACACGTAATATTCATACGTAGTTGCTTGACTTGTACACCTTACGTCTGATCACAAGTACCACACTACTTACTACATTGTGTTCTGTTTATATATTTTGAATATAGAGTTTGTTCCAAGTCAAATATGACTGCACACCGTTTTATTAATTTCATTTATTTTAGTTTAATTATAATTATTACTTTTTGTCAATTTAATTTTAATGGATTTCAACAATATATTTTTAGTCATTCAAATTTATCGACAATCGATATATCACACAATGGCATCTCTAGCTAAAAGGATTGACGTTTGCGGCCGAAGACGATCGAAGCAATGGATTGAGACGGAGACAAAGTCGCCCCGAAATAGGAGCTCTTAATGGCGAATATTCAGTACTCGACTAGAACATTTTAACTTTTACCAAATACTTCTATAAATAAAATAGAATTTAGTGTGACATTTCAATAATAATCTGGTATATTTTTGCAAAGCAAACGCGTACACATCATTGTAATATTACAGATTATAAAATATGCTTCAAACAGAGTGGTAATGTGGAAGTATTTAAATCACTTTAAATATAACTATATTTTTATTAGAATCGAAATATGTTTAAGTTAAATAGAAATATCCTATCAATTATTAATTACTTATAAATGATCAAACAATCAACTATCAATTAGCTAAATGACCGAACCTGCAGGTAAGCATTAAAAAAAAATTTACTAAAGTCAAGCGTTAATTTAAATATTACATAAAAAACTAGACATAAATATTTACATATTCGTGTATACTTTAATATACTATGTAATTAATCTGTACGTGTGTTTATCACGTTTAAAATTTGGGTGAAATGCGTTTATATTTCAATGAATTCCTTCATAATTTTAAAACAGACTGTGTCTGCCTTAACTACCGGGTACGCTATTATATATCTAAGTATACATTACTATTATATATTATATTAAATACTATCACTATAATATTAATTACTATCACTCTTTTAGAATTATTATAATAATGTAAACATTTATTTCAAAACAAAACTGATCCTAGCGAAGCGAATTGTTACCGAAAGAAATTGTCGACAATTCGAGCGAATAAATTGCCCTCGTTTGGTCGAGTCAAACATGTTAACATATGACTTCAAATCCTAGCGAGCACAAATAAATACGCTGGTCCTTGGGTATTATATTTCTTTGATCCCCTGTATTAAGATATAGAAGGGTCAGCAATAGATCGGCTCCTGGACCTCGTAATTCCCAACCCCAATTGATATGAGATGAGAGTTTTATTGTTTTGTCTGCTATTTGAAAGTACTTAGATAAGGACCATAAGGATAGGTTGCTTTTGTATCTTTACAAATAAATATTTCAGTATATTTTGTTTAGTAATAATAATAAATAAAAATAATAGTTTTTTAGTAAATGCATAATAATATGATTTTTACTACATACACGGTACATAATATACCAAAATACATTTAAAAAAAATTGTCTATCTGTTTGTTCCGAATAACATCTGGAAAGGCTGGACCGATTTTGACGGGACTTTTACTGGAAGATGGGGGTTCTTGAGCATCAAATGAGCTATTTATATTTAATCTTACAATTCCCGCTGGTTCGGGATTAATATGGGAAAAACTTTGTGACACTGATTTCCACGCGAGGACAGGCACGGGCAAAGCTAGTTACAAATAAAATTTATGACCTTATTCATGATCATTATTAAAATAGATGGATAGACTAATCGATATCATTCGTATTACAAGTTTTAAATATATCCATAATCGATATTTCCTTAGATTTTACTTAATAAATGATGATGAAGAAGTGACAATTACACGTACAGAAGAACTATTTATACGAAGATAAATAAATCAAAATGACATTATGATAAAAATACATTATCACAATGAGTTATCACCTCAAACATTTTCATATTTTTTGACACAGTTTCAGTTATCACACAGCTCATTTTACAGTTATCTTTTTAATTCTTTCTTCTTCATGGATTATCCTTATCTCTAGGCATGTAGGTATATCTTTTTGTAAATTCTTATGTTACAATAGTACATTTTGTGTTGTTATTCAGATTTGAATTGTAAGATTTAAATGTCACAGCTGGATCTTCCGCTTACCCGTTGTTCTGGATGTGCGACGTAATGCGACATGAGGCGACGCGACGCGGCGCGTTGTAATGCGACTAATGTAATGTCGCAGACTGATTAACACGGCAACGCAGGACATAAAGGCATGCAACGACCATTTGATATTTTCGCGTCAGGTCGAATGGTGTCGTGTCGCGTCGCATTGTCGCGTTTGTCGTTCACCTAGAACAGGGCCTTACTTCGTCTTACATTCGTATATTTCAATCTCTATGTCACTTTTAAGGGTTTATTTTAAAACGAAACTGCCTCAACTCAAACTTTGTTTTTGGGAAATCTTAAGAAATGTATTTACTTACACAGTTTCAGCTTAATAACAAAAACTAAACAAAATCTTTTAGAAAAAAAATATTACGAAAGTCAACCTTTGATGTTTTTTTAAATTTTAATAATTGATAAAGTGTTTTAATGTAAGTATTTTTAGGAGTCATTATCGTTATCTCAGTGAGATATAGTTGTCGATATTTATATCATTCTTTTTTTATTTTAAACTGGTAACATCGCTGACTATACACATTTTAGTATGATACGGGTATTCACGATATATAGTTTACTAGCTGACCCCGCAAACGTTGTTTTGTTATATAACATATAAATATTACCCATTATCCCGTTGGAATAAAGCATTTTTTCGCAGTAAAAAGTAGCCTATGTTCATCACAGATAATGTCGGCTTCTAATGGCAAAATAATTTTTCAAATCAAGCCAGTAGTTTCGGAGCCTATTCAATACAAATAAACAAACAATTAAATCTTTCCTCTTTATAATATTAATATTGACATGCCGATATTTCGACTCAGTTGCATGGATCGTGGTTACGGCTCAACTGCAGTGGCGCGGAGAAACTCTTGAGAAGTTGACTGATGACATTATTACAATAGTCTATCTACCATACGTTAAGTTCGTTTTCGTTAGTTTCGTTCTTTCTTTCATTTTATCTTTTACGATAAAGAGAACCAATTATTATTTTTATCGTAAAACTTTCAAGTTAACATATTGACTGCTGCACTCTTTGTCCTTTTCAATTGGAAATAGAACGGAATTTATTCACGTATTTAATACAGCTTACAACGAATTGGAGCTGTAAGCTGTAAATATAACGAAAAGGCGAAAAATTTTTAAATTTGCACTGGTACGTTTCGGTCGAAGTTCAATAAATAAGGATAAAGCCCATTAGAGACGGTCCGCAAATCTTCGACCGCCGAACGCCACTTACTTAGACTTAAACTGTTCCGCCGCTATTTTGCCCAGATTTAGGATTGCAACGTCCATTTTGAGATACTTCGTAGGAGAGATTATATTGCCACTTAGAGGACTTAATAACGTTACGAAAACAGTTACTAAACAGCTATTTCTGCTAGAAAGAGACAGTACCTATCTACAAGTTGCTCTATTACCAGGTAATTTTTACGAGATGGTGTATATGGATACCTTATCGTAAAAACCGCTACTAATTATTGATTATTAGAAAAAAGTTTTTTTTTAAAACACACTGACGAATAGTCTGTGGTGCTGAAGAATTCTTAATAAAAAAAGCCTTAACATTCCAACGATATGTCAGTCAATAAGGTAGGACCTGCAAACCTGCATATTACTGATTCTCCAACATTGAAATAGATACGCATATAATTTCAACGATGATTCTACTAAGG
This sequence comes from Perichares adela, assembly GCA_018251795.1. Classification (NCBI taxonomy): domain Eukaryota; kingdom Metazoa; phylum Arthropoda; class Insecta; order Lepidoptera; family Hesperiidae; genus Perichares; species Perichares adela. Next base: position 9,951 of record DWPQ01000815.1, on the reverse strand, counting down.
GAGTAGTTAAAATAAGCCAGGTAGTTTAAAAAACCTGTACTACTAGGTACTAGTAAAATTCCCATTTTAGTCCTGATAAAACTAGTATTTCACCTCCCGATGAAAAGCGGTGGTCTAACAAAAAGACCTAACGATTTAGCATCATTCATCCATTGTTTATGAGGGCCACCTTCCAAGGGCAGAGAAAGTTGGTTTGATTCAAGGATATTAAAGTCCTTTATACAACAAACATAGAGAATATGAAGTCAAATTATTATGAAACCTAATGAAGACATATATAATATGCACATTGATACATAGGAGTATTTATTTATTCTTTAATGCGATTACAATTATAAAACAAAAGGCGGACTTAATGCTAAGCATTCTCTAACAGTCAACCTTTAAAGTGTACAGAGAATAAGGAAGGAATAATTTCTTTAGAAGAAAATTTGTAATATTAAATGTAAATTATTGTGTTGTAATTATAATTGTTTACCTAAAAAATTGTTACATGTCAAATATCCACGACCGTAAAGTATGAATTCTTAGTTGATCATGATTTAGCCTTTAGGAGCGGAAAGCTTCAACCCCACGAAATCTAACTTCGGAACGGGGTCGCAAAGGCGCGTTGTAATGAGTTCAGACAGGCGTTACAGCGGCAACGTGTCGCATTTTTGTAAAATCGACACCTGGAGGGCTTAACCCTCAAGCACTTAGGATTTGCGACAATACCTGACAAGATGAGACAGCTATTGCTTTAAAGATTTTCCACTTGTACAAGGTCTTAAATCAATTCCTAATGATTGATTAAAAGCTTCATAAAAACTTGATTGAAAATTGGAACAAATATTTCTGGAATTAATTTTGTTTCCCTTTTAAATATTAGCTTTTAGTTGCATTCTTCAATACAGAACAACGTTGAAATACTTCGATGCGTATAGGTAGTATTTAAGGTATTTAGAATTGTTGAGATGTAAAAGACCTTTAAATTATTATTTAAATACAATATAGAAAGTGTTTTTTTACGAGGAATGGCATATGGACATACTTAACAACACAGTCACGGCTAACTCTGAATCACATATTTTTGAGTAAACACAACTTCTTTGGGTAGGACGATAAGTTGATATCCCTAATCAGTGATAAGACAGTAGATAACATGTGTAGGTGAATATAGGATGCTCTCAAGATATTATGTTGTAAGACATTTATTCTACATTATATATACTTAATACACGTATATATATCGCTATAATAGTTTAAGCTTTGTGGGAATTCTGTAGTCAGATGAGAAGTCAGTAGTGGCCGATGGTGTGGGCGGAAATTTTTATGTAAAGGCCAAGATATAAGTAACCATCCAACCATCAAAGATTTCTGAGGGCAATGAGACAAACCTGAGTCCTGCTAAAATTAAATAATGGATGTTTATAATTATGCATATCCGGGATACAACGAGTGGTTTGAAAACTGGTCTTACGAACAGGAGGGTGTGCATTCGAATTCTGCAGGCAAAAATAACTTTCAATGTTATGTGCCTATTGGTAATTAATTATCACTTGTTTTAGTGAAGGAAAATATCGCAAGAAAGCCTTTTTTTTTTTTTTTTCGCTGGGAAATGCATTTCTGCATTCTACCTATATGTTAGGCAGGTATGTGGGACTCACCAATTTTAGTCGGAATACCCACTAAAACCCAGCGGCTCCCTCATCCTCTCAATAGGGCGTCATGGGATCGCTTTCGCATGCTACCATAACTGCCCTGAGGTATGTTACCGGCGGTCTCCGCGGGGAGCTTCGTTAAGACGATGGAAAGTCTTGCGCATAGCGCCGTAGTCTCCGGCCTGGTCTTCTTCGGCGCATTAGGTCGGCTGCAGCGTTGGCCTCCCTGTGGCGCTCCGCGGCCTCCTTCTGCGAAATAACTTTTTCGCAGAAGCAGACCATTGCCGTCCAGCAAGCCTCATTTCTGATCATTGCTTTTATCACACCTGGCAGTGAAAGATCCTCCCCTACTATTGCCATTAGATCGTGACGCTGTGGCCCCCAGGCTGGACATACCGCGAGGGTGTGAATGGCTGTATCTTCCGCTGCATCGCACTCGTAGCATGTCGGTGTTGGTTCCCGTCTCGCTATTTGATGCAGGTACTTACCAAAGCATCCATGCCCGGTAAGCACCTGCACCAGCCTGAACGTCAACGACCCATGATGTCGTGAGAGCCATCGATCAAGTTGGGGTCTAATCGCTTCTACCGTCACCAGCCCAGCCGCGGGTGATCTAAGATCTTCTTTCCACTTCAGAATCATAGCGCTTTGACCTACAGACTTAATTCTAGTCATCTCTTGGGCCAGCGGCCGCTCACCCCTGGCTCTTGTCATTATTCGGTAGCGGGATACTTCTCCTAGCACCTCAGCCTGTAGTTCCCAGGGAGGATCACCTGCAAGTAGCGTAGAAGCCGTCCAGGATATTGTGCGATATCCACGGATCGCTCTCACCGCAATAATTCGCTGCGGTCTCCTCAACAGCATTTTATTTTGTGTGCCTAGAGCGTCCACCCATATCGGAGCACCGTACAAAGCAATGCTTCGGATTATCCCGGAATATAGTTTCCTACAAGAGGAATCCGGCCCTGCTATATTAGGAAGCAGTCTGCTGAGGGCGGCTGCGGCTGTTACAAGTCTAGGAGCAAGTTGGGTAAAGTGTGCCCGGAAGTTCCATCGACCATCGAGTATCAGGCCTAGATATTTCATCTTAGGTTTTAGAGCTACAGTCACACCCTGTATGGTAATGGATGCACCTCGTGGGGGACCCCTCCTTGGGCTGTGGAACAGGAGGGCCTCGGTTTTTTCCACAGATACTTTTAGGCCCAGCATATGGATACGTTCGACAATGAGTGACGTAGCGACTGTGGCTAGGCGCGCCGCTTCCTCATAGGTTTTTCCGCGGACCACTACAAGAGTATCATCTGCGTAGCAAAGCACTGTCGTTCTTGGAAGAAGCGGTCCACGCAGGATCCAATCAAAGCCTAGGTTCCACAGTACTGGCCCAAGTACCGATCCCTGGGGAACTCCACAAGCGACTCGCCGTTGACATAGACGCCGACTGGGTCCCTCCCATAGGACTACTCGATTTTGAAGGTACGCATCCAGCACCCTCCCAAGGTACAGTGGCACTCTGTGATATCGGAGTGCTTCCCTCAAAGTCTCAAAAGGAAGGCTATTAAAGGCGTTTGCCACGTCTAGAGATACTGCCAATGCCACCTCGCCCTTGTTCATAGCCTCAGTTGTCCAAACCTTTAGTTCATTGAGGGCGTCGATAGTTGAGCGGCCTTCTCTGAAACCAAATTGCGCCTCAGATAAGTCCGGGCCCACTTCCTGCAAGTGTTGATTTAATCGCATAGCAATGATTTTTTCAAATAATTTTGCCACTTCATCCAGCAGTACGATTGGCCTGTATGCTGTTGGGGAGTCAGGTGGACGACCCTCCTTCTGCAGTAGACACAGCCGACCTTGCTTCCATCTTTTTGGGAACTGTCCCGTGCGTAGACATGTATCAAACAATTCCCGAAATTGTTCAAACATATATTCAGCCGCAATTGAAAGGACCCGACCCGGGATGCCATCAGGACCTGGAGCTGTTTTTTTGACTCGTAGACGATCCAGAGCCAGGGTCAGCTCTCTTTCAGTCAGCGAGGGGACAGACATGGAGTGAAACCCATCTACCTCGCGTGATACTGGCAAAGTCATTACGGGGGGAACATGATGTGAGGAGACCGGGAATAAACCTGACACTAGTTGATGCGTACGGTGAGTCGGCAAAGTTACTGTAAGTGGAACACCCTGCGGTCGGAGTTTATTCCGCGCCGCGCGATAGGGACGTCCCCACGGATCCCTATTTAACCCTGCCAACATTTCTTCCCGTGCCAGTTGCTTTGACCGACTGATTGCCAGCTGCAGTGACCTCTTCGCCTGACGATAGACACTCCACAACTGTTCTTCTGCTATTAGATTGAGGCCATTGCGTCTCCGGCTCCGGACATAAGCCCTACGTGCTTTGTTGCAGGATGCTCTAAGGGTTGCGATTTCTGGTGTCCACCAATACACCTCACGACGTCATATTCGTCGGCAGACTCTGGGCATAGCTGCATTGCAGACCTCCACGAGTGACTTGTTAATTCGGTCCGCCAATACATCTACTCTCCCGTCTTGATTATTGCCTGAACTAGCCCACCGTTGTACTATAGACGCTTCCTTGGCAAGATCTCGATTGATACGACTCAGTGCCCAGCGTGGGAAACGTTTCGGTATTCTTATGCTATTTGGCAATCTCGAGAGAGTGGATACCTCAAATCGGATGTATTTGTGATCTGAGAGAGTCTCCACATCTTCTTCCACTCTCCAATCCATAATCCTAACCGCAGCTTCAGGAGTAGCGAACGATAAATCAACCACAGACCCCCCCTGCTGTCGGACGCAAGTCTGTGCGGTACCCCTATTAAGAATGGATAGACTGGAGAGCAGGGCCCAGATTTGAACAGCCCTTCCCCTTGCATTTTGTGTGTGGTTTCCCCAGGCCCTAGACTTTGCGTTCAAGTCTCCGAGAACTATGATTGGTTTCGACGTGTGCCTACAAATCGCAGCTCTGACGGTATCTAGGTATAGCTCAAAATCCTCCAGATTACGGTTGGGAGAGAAATATGTACCCAGTATAACAAACTCTCCCCATTCCGCCACTACATATCCAAGTCCTTGCTCTTTAAGGCTTAGCCCTGGTCCACTATTACCCTGTCCGGCAATAACTGCTACCGTCCCGTTTAAGTCACCGGCCCAGCACGGCTGAGACGGGATGAAGTAGGGTTCGCAAGCCACCGCCACATCAATTTCCCACTGAGCCATGGATTGTAAGAGCAAATCTTGAGCACCAGCACAGTGGTTCAGGTTCGTCTGAAGGAAGTTAATGTGATGTCGCGAGCTCATGATGTCATGTATACTTCCTCCTCAGTCTGTTGGTGCTCAGCACCAGCGGCAGTCTGAGCACTGTTGGCTACCGTACCTTTGGTGGATGGGGGACTGCAGTTCCATCCTCCCATCACGTGCTCAGACGGCTTGCCACTTTCCGTGCATATAGAGCAGTGATAAGGGCTGGTGCAATCAGCTAACTTATGCCCGTCACGTCCACATCTAAAGCATAGATTGCTACGGTCTGTACTAGACGGACAAGTTGGCCTCGTGTGTCCAATACCGAGGCACCTGTAGCAACGTAGAGGACGCTGTTCTAGTACTTTGACCCCTGCTGAGCTCCAACCAACAAGGACTCGACCAGTATCGGATAGCAGTTTGGCTACAGTAATCGGGCACTTAACAATTGCCATACCCATCCCTCCTAATCCGGGCTTTACTTTACCGACCCTAACAAGATCCACAGAACAGTTTCCGATTCGCGCAATGGCTTCTGCCACTTTTGCTGGCGTGACTGAGTCATCGAGGCCTGTGATCCTTAACTCTGCGTATTTGGTGGGGCGAAAAACGTGGGCCACACCATCTAGTACCGAGCGTAGTTTTTCTGCTAGATTTTCTGCTTGCTCCGCTGTCTGCTCCTTAGGCAGCTCCAGTAGTCTGGCACCAGTGGCGGCCTGTCGGATCCTCATGCCCGAACCGATACCGAGCTCCTGCAGGTTAATACCTTGCTCGGCCCGTTCAAGTACCTGCGCATAGGTAACTCCTTTCTCAGCCGCTTCCGGCTGCAGGGTGATAATCACAGCGGCAGTCTGAGGAGGGGATAACTTTGGCTTGGCTGCCCGTGACGGTTTAGCCGACGTAGTTCCAGCAGTAGCCGTTTTAGTAGCGGTAGTCTTTTTAGAACCCTTCCTTACAACAGTCGTCCAAGCCTGGTCTTGTACCACCCCGGGGCGCCTTGCTCCCACATCAGTATCTGGAATAAGAGCTGCATCCGTAGACGTCTTCGTCATTTCGGACCTTTCCCTCGTAACTAAATCCGGCACAAGTTGAGCTGTCTTGGCGGCTACAGTCCGTTGAGACACCTGACTGATCTTATCCGCCGCAAGAGGGGGACGGGTTATCTTCTTCGGCAACAGCCGTTCTTCAATCCCCGCAAATCGGGCATCAATCATGACGCCAATTGAGGATACAATGGAACCCTTTAACTCCTCTATAAGATTACCATCCAATAATGAGGACTCTTTTGCTGCGCTCTTGGACGTCCTCATGTCTACGAACTCACGCCGATGTGCCTTTAGCTCAGTTTTGAGATTTTCTATCTCCTTCCGTAGCCGAATATTATCAGCTCTCAGGTTGCGATTTTCATCCGTCTCGGTCCTGGATGCTAACGCATCCACGATTTCCTGCAGTGCAGCTGCTGAATCTTTAAGTTTCTTGATATAAGGGCCTTTCATATTTCCCGATTTTTGGGTTACTTCCACTATTGCTGCAGTATTGCGACCAGCTGCAGCCCGTAGCTCTTCGATGCCAAGCTTAACTGAGTCATTCTTCTGCGCTTCGGAGGCAGAAGACTCTTCAGGATCTAGTATCGGGCCGGGTGCTTCCTTTCTGAATGCACGTCTCTTCAACGATATGTCGAAAGCCTCCTCCCTAGCCTCCTCCTGCATCTTCTTCAGCTCCGCTTTGGCTCGGGTTAGACCCGTACCACGTCCTCTTGGCACCTTGCCTCGGCGGAGTCCACAGCATTTAGCTGATACTGCAATGTCCGTTTCTGTATCCGAGTCAGTTTTATCGGTCCCTGGTGTAGAAACAGCAGAGTGAGGCCGCTTCTGCGCCACTGAGGATTCGGTCTCGGCCCCCGTGTCGGAGTCCATGACTCCGACAGCCGAGTGACACTGTTCTGACCAATAACTGAGCAGTAAAGCACTAACCACACAAGTTAATAAGTCCCGCACACGAATTCACTCTTAAGTTCCGATAAATGAACGTCGCACTCTCACTCACTCATTGTTATTATTATTTTACGTAACAATTTTTACGATAACTTGTACCGAAGCCAAACAAAACGAACGTACGTTTAGCAAGCGTGTACACCGCACCGTCGCTGCGCGGCAACTCTAGTCTTACCATCCTCCTTAGAATGAACTGTAGAATATTTTTACGCGTTTCGCTTGCAATGTTGAGGAGTAGGAAGTAATTGACATAGAAAATGTGAAAAAAATTGTTAATTCCAGACAGACATTTTTCCTTTACATTCAAAGGTATAAATCTACATAAATATGTATATTAATGACAAAAATAATTTGTTTTTGATTACATTAACTACCACGCCGATTCTGAGTTACTACAAAACAGATACGTGAGAGTCGCTAGTTGATCATCACTGTCAAACGAGGTTTCACGGCAATACGATACGAGCGAGCTAAGTGGTCTACCATTGCACGGAGTGAAGTTAACGCCCGAACGTAGCGAGGGTGCTAAACGTAGTGCAATGATAGACTACGTAGGTCACAAGTATCGTATATTATTTTATAGCACTGTGTGTAAAAAGCGGGTTTTTTTCACACTGTGCTAATAAAGAATTTTTCAAATCGGTCCAGTAGTTTCGAAGCCTAATCAATACAAATAAACAATCAAATCTTTTCTCTTTATAACATTAGTATGGATGGGTATAACTTAAAAAGACCACTTATTACACCTAGAGGTACACGCAAAGGTACATCTGCAGGTCCACGGCCAAGACACGAATTTGACAACTCCATTATTCAAATTATAACGTTTGAACAATAACATACAACGGAAGTAAAAACAAATGCAGCCGAATTACTGAGTCGTTGCGAACGAAAAGAATTGTGAAATTAAGTACATATTGGGAAACTATAAAAAATACATACGATATTTTCAGATTCAAAGGGTGTCTACATATATTTTCGGAAAGCAACGATCGGCATATCGGTGGTAGCATGCGGTAATAAAGTTAAGTAAACATAATTATTACTGTAGCACTTTATTACTACACACAGGATTTTATTACACTTGCTTCGATAGTATTAACAGAATTATCAGGACCAATTAAGTTGATTCAATATTTTTTCACATTTTTTTTTCTAGGTAAGCTTTGCTATCGGTATAGAACCCAAGACGTCTATTTATACCTATGACGGCACGGACTCTGTATGTGGGCTTGGGGTGATTAATTTTAATATATCTATTACCGAATACAGATATACATAATATATAGTTCTACAGATTTAAAATACAATTGGGAAAAAAATATGTTCAGCCTGAATACACTCTATAGGCATATGTCAAAAAAATGAAAACGACGTACCGGTCCGAACATATGTAGAGACACTCAAATCGTATCGCATGCAACAAATGCATTTAGTATAGCCGAGGCGTAATTTTCGTGTAAGGCTGTTTGCGACTGTCGCGCGACAGTCGTCATATGATTTATAGGCAGCCATGTCGGCCTAAGCTATCTGCCACACGCAAGCACTTGTGATCAATTGTCGCTTGTACGTTGTTGCAACTTCCCATAGTTACAGTCTTTATGTAAGTATTTGAAACCCTTGTATATCTTCAACTTCGATAGTTATGTCGAAACTATGACTAGGGAAAAAGTACCTTGGTAGATGATAAACTGATGAACGATTGAATGACAAATCAGTTGATAAATATTACTGCATATAAGCAATATTAGAACAATGGTATGTTCTCGAAGTCATAAAGAAAACTTATTTTACTCCTACTACTAATGCTCCAAGAACTATTTGAGGCAAAAGGCTCCATCCATCCTTACAACAAGTAATAAGAAACTCAAGTAGGGGACACACACACATCAACCCATAATTGTCCCACTGCTGGGCTGCTGCTCTCACACAGAGAGAGTTTAGGCCATTAGGCCAAGTAGGGGACAGTTCTTGGCAATTGTTATGTCTCAATAATTAAAGTGTGCATGACTGAACACCTTGCACTGTTAACTATATTAAACACCCATTATGTATGTAACTAATATTTTGCAGGTTCTATTCACATATGAGAAAGGATGTGAATAATGATAAAGAGATATTTAATACATATATTGAAGATCCCGTAAGCCCAGTAGTAGTACTAGTAGTGACCCTCCCTGTCAGGGTCTTGGGTTTTAGTCTCTGCCAGATCAGTTATTTGTGTTACAGATAAATATTTGTTCTGTGGTTATAGGTATTTGTAATGGATTTTAAAACAGTCAGTTGCTTTGTATGTGTGTCCTATAATTAAGATAACAGTGTGAGAAATTAACCCACAAATAAATATGAAGTGACTCACTCTGTTCATTCTGTTGCCAAGCCAGTGTCGCGCAGAGTAAAGCCAGCGTCTTGCCTGTTCCGGTAGGACTTTCCAGTATGCAGTTTTCACTCTTATTCAGTGCAGTTATTACCTGAATAGTTCAATTTAATTAATATTTAGAGTTGACACCACACATAGGGTGGCATGCCACTCACTGCCATATTATGCACCACCACAAATAATACCACTCATTATTATAATATAGGAGCCTTTAAGGCATAAGCGAATAGGCCTTTACTAGATTTGTGTGCTTTATCATCCTGGATTATATCTCCACATACCATCATGCATCTGTAGTCAAACACTAACTTATAAAGAGTAAAAAAAATTTGTTAATAATCTATATGCATTATAATAATCTCTTATTAATAGTGGTTTATTTATATGTTTCTTGTTGCTTGTATATGTGTATTAAAATGTTGAATGTGCCTGATTAAGTTGACCATAACTTTTAAGATGAATGCATCATTTAAGAACCCAATTCAAAGTCAAACGGCTCAGTAGTATACTAAACATCAGGACTGTGCGTTATCAGAACATTAAGTTGAGCCTTTTTTATTGCAGTAAATATGGCATTTAAATTGATTTTACAAAGAGATAATTGCCTCTTAAATAGTTACATAGTGTTATGTCATACATATAGTATTTTTTTTTTCTTTCTATTTAAGAGGAAGTCCAACTTACC
>DWPQ01000814.1:0-14359 GCA_018251795.1 Perichares adela | reverse complement strand
GTCTGCCAACCCGCACTTGGCCAGCGTGGTGGACTATGGGCTTAAACCCTCTCTGTGTGAGAGGAGAGACCCGAGCCCAGCAGTGGGACAATTATGGGTTATAATGTATACAGCACTAACTTGTATTAAATAAAATAATTAAAAAAAAATACAACTCACCGAGTCCGTTTCGTACGTTGGCGACCAGTCGCATCGCCGGGTTCGTCACTATGCCGTTCCTCTTGTTTTTACTATTCAACAATATATAAACATAATTAATTATAACACACATCACTAGATACCATTGTTACCGTTATATTACCATAACCGCTATAATACACCATAGAACAACGATAAACGCACGCTAAATATAATCAGAATCACTAGTAATTTAGACTAGACTAGTGATTTGCACAAAATTTCTCGGGTAATACGTTTAATTAAATCATTGTTCTATGGTAGTGAATTCGAGAAATTGAATAATAAATCAAACTCACAATGCACATTAGTAAATAAAAGCACTTTGAAATTAATTCTTGCAACACTTAATTTGGCGGCTAAGCTTGTGACAAGTGTGATCCACAGACGCATTTAGACATTTTTGAAGGTTATTATATAAAAGTAGATACGGGCAATATATGAAAGAGGACTATTGTAAACAGAGAAATAAAACGGCAAGTCTGTTCATAGTGACTTTTCCTGTCAAATGAAATATAAGGGACTCTTTATTATGTTCTTAATCATATATCTGATTCCTGAAGTTACAAAAGCTATAAAATTTTACAAATATGACTTTTTAGGTTTTATCCATGATCTAAATGCATCTCTACACACACAGCGTGCGATGGCAACATATTCCGCGCCCGTCCTTTTCACTCACGTTCGTTTAAGTATCTTCCCTCTCGCTCGCCCCAGCCCTCCCACTAGCCTCCTGCAAAGCGCCGCGCTCGCCGCCAAACTACAGTTCACAAGCGTCACGTACAGACGAACATCCAACATAATATACGTATATAGATGATTCACTCAAATAATGTTGTTTAACATTTAAAAAAAATGCTTATAGCAATTTTAATAAATGAAAATCGTGTGAAATAAAACAATAAATATGTTAATCTACATTTTGTTTTTATAATGTAATTGTAACTTACATTAGAAGTCATTAACTAGAATACTTCTACACAGTATATGTACGATACTATAGAGATAACATTTTTAAACAATAAGCGATTCTAGTTTTCCCGTTTTATATTCCAAAACTATTTGAGTGACCTAAGATTACCATATAAGGGACATTACAAGCGGGTATACAATCATTTAAGAGTCAAATTTGAAGAAGTATTTTTATATATTCTAGAGGGCTTTAGACGTTTTTATAATTGTTACAATAAGAAAACTCTTACAATTGAGACGTTTTAACACCTTACTAAATATTCTTCAAATTTGTCTCGGCAATAAACTAATATTACAACAAATTGCAACATCTACCAATGTTGTTAATTTTCAAATTCTATCAAATAAATATGCATATCATGTACAATGATCGAAACAAACAAGCTCTAAATAATAAATATGATTTAAAATTCTAACACGGCTTATTTATTTTTAACTTCACTGTCCTCTGTTACAATGTCAAAGAAGTTTTTCTGCAACCGCTTGTGAAGGATACACCCACAATTTTTTTACATAAACTAACATAACAACGGTAACGTCTCAATGTAACTCACCTGTCAGCCCTGTCGTGCGCCGGCTTGTTGTCTCGTCCCAGTATAATTCGCATGTGCGTGTCGCGGTTGAAGTGCGTGTCCGTTAGTGCGGGCTGCACGCTCGTCAGGCTGGCGGGTTGCGAGCTCCCTGCCGACGGATGGAACCATAGTTAAAAAAAACATGGTGGGAGCAATAGGTCATTCTGCGTTGTTACTATCGGATATAAAATTGTGTTAGCATGTGACCGGCTGGACGGTCAAAACATTGCCGTTCAGTGAGAGAAAGAAGAAGGAAAGAAAACACGTTTAATCAACGTAAATAAATCTCATTCATTGAGCCATAGCTTCAGAAAAAGGTGAAAATATATTGTATGTAGGTTAGACAATTGTGATTTTCGATAAAAAATAAACTTTAAAGATTTACATGTTGCTGTTATACACATCATACACATGTACAAAACGTTTAATCGCATTACATTAATATTAAAATAATCTTAGTTGATACTGCAATTTTTTTAATACTTTCGGATGTTTCCTATATCTGAGATCGAAATGTGTAGTTTACATTGTACAAACGGGACAAGTCTGGTGAGTACGAGATAACCTAAAGTTAAAGTTAATGTGATGTGACATACCGACGTTCCTGGGCGGCGTGACGCTGCGGTCGCTGGGCGGGCTGCGCGGAGGCGACGCGTACAGCGGACTGACCGCGCCGTGCCGCTGCTCGCGTCGTCTGTCTTTCTCGCGCGCGTACCCGCGCAGCTCGCTATCTCGCTCGTTCGCCAGGTAACTCCTAAACACCCAGCAGTTTTATCGTTTATGTAGGTCTAGATTTGTTCTAAGTAATCTAAGTTAGTACAAAATGCGAACATTAGCGTCAATTAAATAACTGTTTTATTCGAAGCCGGAATCCGAACTCTTCCTCCAGATTACTTTATAGGGTCGTAAATCTGTCCGCATGAACCTGTAAAGTCCGTCAACCAATAGGAAAATTACCACCAGATCCTTACTGATCGTACCAATTCAAAGAATCAATAATATTTTTCATATAGTACAGCAACAAGTTGGTTTTAGTACTTTAATTCATATACAAATAACCTTTCGCAATGTTTACCATTATCGGTATCACTATCAAGTAATACATTGCATATGAATAATCAACTCGATTCACATATTTACTGCCCGTTACGTCCGCGCGTGAGAGACTGACCTCAAGTTGGCGTCCTGCTCGACGGCGCGGTGCTCGGGGATGGGCTCGTCGTGTCCGCGGTCCCTGCGGCTGCGTCCGCACCGCGCCACTTGTTGCGCAAACGATAGCGACGGGTTCGCGCGCGGGGCCTACAACGACGACCTTTCACTTAGGGTTACATTTATAAAAAGGCCTTACGACTTATTAAACGGTTTTATCTTGGACTCTGTTTAGACTTCTTAAACTCTGCTTGGTTTTACACCATCTATTTTTTTGCGGTTATTAGCGTAACATTTAAGCACCAAAATTGTGCTATCCTAATACATTCAACGTAACTTTAAACCGCGTAAAAGTGTTTATAAAGATGAAAACTGTCTTATCTTGAAAATTTTGTAGAGGATAAATCAAAGTACGCTTTATGGACCTCAGCCTTAGAGAGCCGATGTGATTCATAGATATTTTTTTCTTTTTAACTGGCAACGCATATCCATTTTTATTACGGACGTGTACTTCAAACAGACGGTAAATTTAAATCAGCGGTTTAATCTACTCCATTGTTGACTATTGACATAAAACAACCTGTTTCTGTGACACACGTTTGAATATGTATGATAACAATGTGTCGTATGTTCGTTACCTTATCATGGTGCTGTTCTTCCTGGTCGTGCGACTTGTTGGAGCCGCCGGTCAGGTTGGACGACGACTTGGTCGAGTTAGAGCTGTGCACGCTGCGCCGCTTGTACTCCGGAGAACCTACAACACGTGCACAATAAAACTGATTATTTTACAAGCATACGACGCTCCTCTGTGATGTGTGGATGGACTTGAGAATAATAAAACGATTGATGGTTATTCAACCAACACTGTTCTTATATTAAGGAAAATATATCTTTTTATATCAAAATGTAAATAGGTACTTACACTACGCGTCCGATTACATGCGTCGGATTACAGTGTCTAGTTACTAATTAAAGAGAAATAATATGATATCCTAATAACATTAAGAATAATTAAATATAATATTATTATATTTTAAAAGACACGTGTAACCTAAATTCCTTAGTGATATCTAATATGAGTACTTATACCTAATACCTACATTACACCTCGACTTTTACAATACTTCTTTTCACTACGCCATTATATTACACAACAACAACGCATACGCTACAAAGCGCGTTAGGTAAATTGTTTATTCCATTAAGCCAGCAAACATCGAACGATCGAGTCGTCCGACGGCAAGTAACCACTTTCACGACGATAACTTACAATCCACACTGCCGTCCGTCCGAAATGATGAACGCGGTTCATGAATATCCATATCATCAGTATTTTGTGCTGTTTATTAGAAAAGTATAATATGCCCATTATGTAAGAGCAACAGATTAATTAGATGAAATAATATTAGTGCGTGTATTTATAATGTACGTAAGTGCGTTTGCATAAATTCGCATGCAATCAGTACATACCCGAACGAGCAGGTTTCCCCAAGTCCTCAGGGCCGGGGGCGGAGGGCGCCGCCCATCGCTCCAGCAGCCGGCAGATGTTGGCGTGTCCAGCCCTCCACGCCACCTTCGCTGGAGTGCGACCTACATCATAACGACCTATAATATAGCTTCGAAATTTCTAAATCCGTCTAATATTCGAACTTAAGTCCCCCTAACATACAAAAAAAGAGATGTATTGTTTGTGACATAAAACTCATTGGGCATTGGACGGTTGTCTAGCATAGTGGCCGGCAAACTTATTGGCCAAATATGACCATTACTTATGTATTTACAACAATAAAAAGTATTTTGGGAGCCAAATCTGTTTGTTTAGTAATCTTGTATTATATTAAAGTAAGTAGTACACGCCTTCCGTGGATATTTGTGCAACAGCGGCTCTGAAGCGGCACTTTGACGACCACTGACCTAGTAGATATCAATTGCTAGTAACCCGCCACACAAGAACAATAAAACCTAATAGATGTCGGGTACCTATTGCAAACACAACACATACCGCAATGATCAGCCTGCAGCGGATCAGCTCCGTGCTGCAGCAGCCACAGCACGCACTCCTCGTGCCCCTCCTGGGCCGCTATACCTGCACACACATGGGTATCGACACGTGAAAGACAATCAAATGAGTAAGCTACAAAAAGGCTGACACTAACTACGTAATTTTCGAATCTCTGCATTTTTAATAGTGTTTGATCTCGGTCCCCAAGCTAAGTGTTACTGGCGCTTAGCTTAACGTATTACCGATTAAGTCGTATCAAGAACTATAATTTATTATTATTACTGAAGGAATTTCATACAATTGTAAAATAAATCATACCGAAATGTTGTTTAAATCTAAGTGGTAGTGAAGACCTTTGGATATCAAACCAAGCGACAATGCAAGACGATAGAAAAATCGGGTAATATGTTTAAATATTGGTACTTTCATCTCTCGTTGTGCATAAACATTTCTTGCAATATAAATGTAATACCAGAATTTTAACATGTTTGGTAGTTAACGCCACGTCAAGCCAAAAATGGTGTATGTGTAAGTATTCAATAAGTATTATATTTAACACTGACCCAATGGCGTGGCGCCCTGCGTACAGACGGCGGAGGGCGAGGCCCCGTGCTGCAGCAGGGCGCGCAGGGCGGCGGCCCGGCCCCGCCACGCGGCCGCGTGCAGGGCGGTGCGCATGCAGCGGTCGCGACCGTCCACATCAGCGCCACCTGTGTCAAACAACGAGAATTATGGACATGGACGAAATTTATCTAATTATAAACTTTGTAAAGTTTGTACTGTAAACTTTGTACAGTTAATCTTAAAATAATTATCCCTACCCAGCAATATTTTCACAAAACCCTGAGAATTGAAACTAAAATTACAATAAGTAATTGTAAAACATTAAATGTCCTATTATAATTTATGGGATCTTCAATTTCCAATAGAAGAACTGATAAGCACCAATTGATTAACACGTACCAACTTTGATGAGTAAGTTGACCATTTCCGTGTGTCCTTGCCAAGCGGACACGTGAAGAGGCGTTCGACCCTGTAACAATTCATTGTCATTTTATTACATTACATTTTAAATATAATCCTAATAAAGGACAGTAAATACAATGTTACATTATATAGCCTACTACAACGAATCACGGCAAAAAATCCTTCAAGATATACCGGCTAATTATTTGTCTAAAACTAAAGTCAAACATAAAAAACATGAGAGCCAAAAAAAAATGCGTTATATTGTACTGGCATTGTCTATTCTTATAGCGTGTACTAGTATGGACTATTATATAATCTGGTACAATATTTGATGCTGTCCGAATTAAAAATTAAATGCGATGTTCAATATTGACCTCGGCATCACAGCACTGCACCCTAGCGCCGGCCGCCAGCAGGTGGGCCGCCATGGCCAGCCGGTTGTCGAGCGCCAGTACGTACAGCGTGGTGCGGCGGTCCGCGTCGCACGCGTCCACGTCCGCGTGCCGGCTCACTAGCGCCGCCACCGTCTCGAAGTGACCTTCCAATGCTGCAAGTCTGGGAAAACAGAAACCGTTTATCTATACTAATAATATAAAGCTGAACAGTTTGTTTGCTTCTTTAATTGTTTGAACGTGCTAATCTCAAGAACTACTGGTTCGATTTGAATTTTTTTTTATTGTAGGTTATTCCACTTATCGAGGAAACTTATAATCTATTTAACATCACGCTAAGGTGAATAGGAAAGGAGCAGCAATAAAAAATATTGCGAAAACGGAAACATTTTGAGCTTAACTTGCGTGCGCTGCGTAAATGGTGAAGGTTACAATCATGAATCTTTTATATGGCAAAACAACGTTTGCGCGTTCAGCTAGTAGAATATATTCGTCGATATTGATTAATTGGCTCTAAAAACGAATATTTTCCCGATATTACACACAATTTTTTATTACTGCTACATAGGAGTGGTCCTATAATTTATTGCGTGAAGTTACCCTTTCTCAATAAATGGACTATTCAACACAAAAATATTTTTTCAATTCAAACCAGTAGTCGCTAAGATTAGGGCGTTCAATAATAAAAAAATAGTTTTCAAACTTTTCAACTATATAATATTGGTATAGACAATACAACACTTACAAGTTAAAAAGCTAAATTATTTATACGTGAAACATGTAATGATGTAACATACCTGAGCGCTGTTTTCCCGTCGTGCGCGCGCTGCTCGACGGGCGCGCCCCACTCGTCGATGAGCAGGACGACGAGTGTCGTGTGTCCCTCTTGCGCAGCGAGCATCAACGCGCCTTTACCATCGTTGTCGGCTTCGTCAACCTTCGCGCCCGCTTCGAGCAGCGCCTCACAAACTTCCACGTGACCTGGAAGAAAGGAACTCATTACAAATTTAACAATATTCGCAGCGCAGAGAGTGCATACACACAAAATATGGCTACAACTATCAAAGATTTCAAATGTGAGATATCTTATGAGTAATGTCAATATTGTTTATATAGTCATATCACCTTCAAAAGCGGCGTAATGTAGCGGTGTCCAGCCAGAGTTGTCCCTGTGATGTTCGTCCAGTCCCCGATCCAATAACTGACGTACCACTTCCACGTTACCTGAGGAGAAACGTTATTAGTTACATGCTACATATACGAAAATAATAATTCGCCGGAAGTTTCTGTAAGCAAACAAGCATTTGTTTTAGTTTGCAGAGTATTGGAACCAGTGTAACTCACTAATAACACATTCTACATCTCCAAAGAAACATTTCTACTGCGACCAACCTCGTATAACTCAATAGATTGACTTGGGACTACTCACAGAAGGATCACAGTATGTCACAGTACCGAAAAATATTAAAAACGTTTATTTCGATTTTAAAACATTCGTTTATAAGCGTGTTATGTGTGTGGTTGCAAGAAAAAAAATGGAATAAGCGTTTATACAATTAACTTGTGAGAGTGTTTGCGTGTGCATGTGCGTATTCGTATTCGTGTACGTTTACGTATTTGTGTACGTATACGTGTACGTGTGTGTAAAACGTTACCTTGTGCAGCGGCTGTGCTAAGTACAGTTCGTCCCTCCGCGTCCATGGTGTCGACACAGGCCCCCCAGAACAGCAGCAGTCGCACGGCGCGCGCGTGCCCTGCGGACGCGGCCGCCCACAGCGCCGTGCGTCCCGCCGCGTCGCACGCCTCGATGTCCGCCTCCGCCTCTAGTAGCAGCTCACAGATCTCGCTGAACAACAACACGACACCTTGTTGACTATAATAATATATGTATATATCTTTTACTCGTCAGAGCCATCTGGTGCCACTTAACGTAGTACACACTACACGATACCAACCTTTGCATCAAGGTTTTAATGAGTCGGCAACTACATGTATTGTATCAACTTCGGACTCAAACATGTTACATACACCCATTCATAATGTAAATTGTTACATAACGTAACTCACCGCCACAGTAAGTAATTGTTACTTTGGAAATAAGTTAAGCACTTATATCTATGAAAGAAAACTTGCAAAGCGTCTTGTTGTCATCTATTAAATATTTACTCACGTGTGTCCCTCAAAAGCAGCTACCAACAGGGGCGTGGCGCGATCCCTGTCAGCCTTGCTGACGTCAGCGCCCCTCTCCAGTAGGAGCGACGCGCAGGAGCCCCCCGCCGCGCATAGGGCTGCTACCGCCAGAGCTGTACGACCTGAAAATTAAATAAAAGTATTTATTTATTTAGATGATGAATGTGTTAAAGCCAGATCTAAATCTGTTGATAAAAACATAGAACATACGACAAATCATATTCCATACAAGATGTCGCTTAATAATTCGTAGAGCTGAACATACAATACACGCAAACTTATACACAACTCGTACATACCAAATTTGATGATCAAACCAACCACCATTCATATTTCTATAACTGTGGTCCAATGCATACGTTGTAAGGTTGCATTTCAACTATATCGATATTATACATCGACAGGAAAGCCTTAGGCCTCCCCGTGAGTGCGAGTGTGCAATAAACAAAAAGAGAGAAACGATGAGAGACCCGCACATGTCCTTGTCTAATACGCGCCAATGAAGAGAGACAGACGGGGTGCCTCTCTTGCAATCTCTATTTTTCGATTGACACATAATAAGCTGGCTACCCTACTCTAATGTAATAATAGTGTGTACTAATAAGATGTATCTGTAGTGTAATATAATAATAGTGTTCCAAGTCACCATCCTCGTCAGCGTGGTCGACGTCAGCGCCTGCGTCTAGCAGCAGCCGCACGATGTCCGCATGTCCCATGTAGGCGGCGGCTATGAGCGGCGTGCGGCCCTCGGCGTCCGCGCGGTCCGGCGCCGCGCCGCCCGCCAGCAGCCGCGCCACCACCGACTCGTGTCCCGACCACGCCGCCGCCCTGCAGGCAGACGATGGCAGACTTGTTATATATACAACTAAATAAAATTGGAAGTGTCTGTTTATAATATTAAAATAACCGGTTTTTACCACATGCATATGTATGCACGGTACATTACTATTTTTGTGTGAACGGCTGATATCTGGATCGACTGGACCAATATATTCTTCGGTCTAACCTCAGCACATAAATCTATGATAATGTTATAAAATTAATATCTCTAATTATAAATTACGTTTTGTTGTATAGACAGAAAAAAAGGATGAAAAAATTAAAAATTAAAATTGAAAATTGTATACATTAATAAATTATTTTATTGTATACGTTAATAAATTATTTTAATTCACCGTTATAGCAAGTTATTAACAGTATAGTTGTCGTTATTACCTCAAAGCCGTTCTGTTATCTGCGTCGACGCAGTCAACGTCACACCCGTGTTCCAGCAGCACGTCCACCACCTGCAACGTAATAATAATATATAGAAGGCGATTTTCATATGGAACTAGCTAAGCCCGCAAATGTCTGTATTAAAATATAGAAGTTGACAAAAAATGGTCGCACCAACTCACAAACCATTGTGGGCTCATGCACAACAAATTTGCTAAAGATTATCACACGATCAAATATATAATTGACGATTCTTTAATGGACATCCAGACAACCATTAATTTTGATATATGTACATAGATATTTTTTTATGTAAGCTATCATCATCATCAACCCATAATTGTGCCACTGCTGGGCTCGGGTCTCCTCTCATACTGAGAAGGTTTAAGGCCATAGTCCATGTATGCTATACAACTAAATAATTACTTATCATCATTTATGTGGTACTAATGGACTGACGATACATTACAGTTTAACGTAAATAGTTGGAACTAAATAAAACCTCAGATCTTAAATCAAGTGGGAAATAATCACACGACAGAACAAAAAGCTCACCCGCTTCATTTATAGCTATCACCCGAACACATGAGTTTCTATCGGATGTTCTCATCAGATGTTACGAGCCCCTAAATACGTTACCAACTGACAAAATAGTCAATCTGAGTTTGGTCTACTGTAGATGGTACCTCAGTATGTCCGGCCCAGGCCGCGGCGCGCAGGGGGCTCCAGCCGTCCGCGTCAGCCGCGGAGGCGTCCGCCCCCGCCTTCAGCAACACGGCGGCGGCGCCAGCTCTACCGGCCCGAGCGGCGCAGTGCAGCGCCGTGCTACCGGCCGCGTCCCATGCCTCCACCAACGAGGGCCAGCGCTGCAGATTCCAAATAACCCCAGGGTCAGGAATCACAAATAAAGGAATACACTTCGGGCGGGGTTTACAATTCAAGAAGTTGTATTTAATTTAAATGGGGTTAAACCATGCACACAAGAGCACCCCCCGCGTATAAAGTACCAATGTGTGGTAATTGTAAGACAGCTGGTTACTTTGAAGACGAAGGTGTTCGAGCGGTGTGTTGTCAGCGATCACGTACGGAGCCGAGACGTAGTGCTTTACTATTGGTCTAATACAAAAGCTCAGAGTCACACAGCGTGCTATGGAGAGAGCTATGCTCGGTATTTCTCTACGAGGCCGAATTCGAAATGACGAAATCCGTAGACGAACAAGGGTTACCGATGTAGCTCGCAGAATCAGCCGGCTGAATTGGCAATGAGCTGGCCATAAAGTACGGAGGACCGACAACTGTTGGGGTCGGAAGGTCCTCGAATGGCGACCACATCTCGAGAAACAAAGTATAGGACGCCCTCAACAGGATGGACTGAGACCTGAAGATGACAGCTGGTATCCGCTGGATTGCGAAGGCTCAAAACCGGACAGAGTAGCGCAGGTGAAGGGAGGACAACGTCCAACAGTGGACCTTAAAGGGTTGATGAATGAACGGCTGGATGGATGGTTACCTTGAGCAGCGCCTGCAGCATGTCGTCGTCCCCGCGCGCAGCCAGCTCGTGCACGGTGCCGGGGTCCAGCACCAGTCCGTCATCGTGCTCGTCTCCGGTGCCGTCGTTGTTGTCCTCGCTCTCTAGCGGCTGATCCGTCGACAGCTGGACATTAACGGGTGTTGGATCACTGTTATATCGTGACACAAACCAAATAGTGCTACTTTTATTTTACTTAGTAATCTGGCTCGAAGATCATGGGCCAGTAGATTCACTAGTACAGTACACTGTAAATTAATATGGCTCGAAGGACCATGTGTTTCTATTAGTAGATTCACTAATACAGTACACTGTAAATGATTTTTTAATAATTTTGTAACCAATATTTTTGTTATTCAAGAATTGTCAAAGCACATTTTCCAAACAGATAACAGTATATCCGTGAACAATGCGTGTCGACTGGATATGTCCACACATTTACATATGTACAGGGATAGTTGCTACGAGCTCTGTGCTCTCTTGCTCAACGTAATAATTTAGCATTAGACGCAAAAAAGGTTACAGTAACAGTAATGTTATTCGTTACTAGTGGACTCGGCAGGCTTTGTCCTACCCGGAAACTAACATTGAATAAAAAAAACATAGAACATTGTTTTTATGTATCTCGTACAACAATAAAATTCCTAGGAAAACTAAAAAAGGGGAGGGAAAGTAGCCTATTTTCATCCCAATATCTTCAAGAATGTGTACATGAAATTTCATCACAATGGGTTCAGCGGTTCGGCCTTGATCACGTCACAGACAAACAGACAGAGTTACTATCGCATTTATAATATTAAGTATAGATAATAATGTTATAATACTACACGTTCAGTTGACCCTGAGAGACGTTCATCCCCAAGTACTCACAAGTTCGTTGAGGTCATCCCCCTCAGGCTCGGTGCGCAGCGAGTCCGCACGGCTCAGCTCGAGCAGCGCCCGCAGCACGCGCCGGTCCCGCGGCCAGCGCGCGCCTGCCTCGCCGCCCACCAGCTCCGGCATTATCGTCTCCAAGGTCGACGGCTCCACTGTAGGGAGGAGTAAGACGTCAGTAAAATGAAGGCCGATTCTTACGTGCTGGCACACGACTTTAAGTGAAAAACTTAGAAGATTATGTGGTCAGTCTAGAGAACATCCCCCGCGCCGACAACGGGCCTATATAAATCTCTTCAAGGGTCAGCGCCCCTTCACGCTCGACCACCTCATCCGCTCCCGCGGGAGTTATTAGAGTTGGGTCCGTCCCCAGATCAGAAAACGAAGATAGGTGATAGTATCAATGATAATTTGATGACGAGTAAGAAAAAAAATTTGGATGAAGAAAACAAACCATTTCCTTTACCGTTGTTTACCTACGCGCGGCGTTCGATGTTAGAAGCAAATGATTTATTTACCTTAAACTCCATACATTTATTGTAAAACGAAAGAAATTACAGTATTATCCTGCAAAAACCAACAAGGGATATATAGCTCATTGGAACCGGCGGTGAATCAGCCCGCTATATCACTCGATTGTCTGACCGAATAATGTGGACAATTATTATATACTACACTTGTTTATAACTCAATACCTATAAACTAATTCTTGGGGTATAGGACCAAGCATTGTTATGCTAGCAAACCTTACGTGTATGTCATGGCGCTAAGTCCTACCTTTATTTGTATCGGAGGGTAATCTTGTTTTAAGATACCCGACCAAGGGGAAAGGTCTGTAGGATTTTTACCTCCTAAAGCCTCCTCGGCATCCGGGGCATATGAGGATGTTTCGGGATCTTTAATGAACGCACCGGTGAAGTCCCTCCTATTGGTCGTTTCAGGACTCTAAATACCTCGGATCATCATATCAGATGGTAGTATAGTTTTTATCTGTCTTCCATACCACTCTCCTAGAATCAACTGTGAAATTTTACGTTTCAGTGGCAGTGTTGCAGAGGGTCATATGCTACCTTCTTGCCCGGCAACGAGTCTTGGGCCGTAGACAAAAATCTTAGCTTTTAGCGTTTGTTATACATCACAAAAATGTATGGTAAAGCCGCTGCGGAAAGATGTTATGCTGTCACACCAAACATCTTATTGCAGAGTAATTTTCTACCACATCCAAACTGCACGTATGTTAATAATAATTGACAATACAAAAGTTAAGTAGCTGTAACCCAATTTGCTCAATGATCATCATCACCGGTCACGCTTGCTAGAGATAGATAGAAAAGTAATCTAAATGTTACATCAAAGATATTGTTTGATTTCTTAGGCTTTCTTAAACAATAAAGGTTGGTAAAAAAATTATAAAAGAAATGCTTAAAAAATACCTTTTAAAAACTAAGTTTCCGCTCTTTACTTCAACAAAACTAAAACGAAACGAAATTGGTACATATTTTTTAAACTATTTCATACACTTGGATGCGTTGAATTTACACTTACGGCAACATAAGGTTAGGTCATTCAGTAGACTCTAATCACACTGAGGTCAAAGGCACGAAACATCCACATTGAGCAATTAAAAAACAAAACACTTACACAACGACATAACCATCTTGTCATTTTCAACCGTATTAACCATTCAACCGCACTAAATACACCGAACGAATACAACTTTGTATACACACAGTTTCTATTTTATCAAAATATGACAACACGACTCAATTTTAATTTTAACACTTGAAATATAAGGATCAAATTTAATCAACATCACAGAGCAGGATCCTTAAGTATTATCTCGAAATTATTCATGTTATCTTTAGATAAAAACAATTATGACACATGACCAAACACTACTTCTTTTAAACAGATTTATTAAGACACTCGTCTGTCGCAAACGTGTGTGCGATACTGACTTACTGACGTTCTTTGAATTCAATTATTAATTTTTCAGTATCATTTTCCTACAACAGCGACAATGAAAATTCACCTTTAACATGAACAATGCAAGGTTTATTATCAGTTGATACGCGCGAACCTCGATTCCTGTAAAGCAGGATGCGATAGTGAACGTAATTCATAATTTGTTTTAATCAAAATTAACAAGAAAGGGCAATTAGGTCATTTTTAATTCATTTTTCATTCCCAAATGTATGAGTCGTTTGTGTGTTTTAATTGTATTTAAATTGCAATTATGACACACTAGTTGACCCCGCCAACGTTGTTTCGCCATTTTTCACATTTTCCATTATTTCTTCGCTCCTAATAGTTGCAGCGT
>DWPQ01000813.1:0-14362 GCA_018251795.1 Perichares adela | reverse complement strand
CTGCAGAGGTGCACTAGAATCCCGTGTATCGCAATTAGCAAAATATAATGAACCACGATCGGAGTGCAAACATTTATGTCGGATCCCAGACTGTTCGCTCTGCGGGCAGAGGACAGCGACCGACCGGAATACATCTAAATATTGTCGGGGAGAGATCGCTGATTAGCGATAACACCACCTTTTGTACTATTACGTTTTTTGTGATTTTATTTCATTTTAATTTGTAAATATACACATATAATAAAAAGTATCTATCAATCAATCTATCCACACAGATGTCGATTGTTTAAGTTAAATTCATCAATTGTAACTAAGTCAGTCGTAAACGAAACGTTTTTGATATTAATTTCAAATGATGTCAGCTAACGGTATCGTATGTAAATGTCAGTTGTTTCCTAACATCCCCAAAATTGACGAGGTCGACAGTGTACACTGACCTCGGTGTCCCTGTTGAGGTTCCACAGGTCGAGGCGGCCGGCTGCGTCCGCGGCCGCGAACAGCGCGGGGTGCGCCGGGGACCAGCGCACGTCCGCCACGTAATCCCCGCTGTCCTCGAACGAGTACAACGCCTTGTTCTCCTACGGACAACCGACCATAACTTTCAGACAAAACATACTAATACAACATTTTTACTGAGTTAACATTAGCCTTGTACAATAAAAATCCTAATATAAGATTGCAAACAAGTAAATATCATGAAGGATATATACGTGATATTTATTTTAAGGGTCAAGGGATAATTTGTTTACATTTCACTAGGAACTAGGATTGCACAGTACACAGGAAAAAATTACGTAACATACCTTGAGGCTCCAAAGTTTGACGCTCCAGTCCATGGAGGCGGTTAGGTAGAGGTGCGCCAAGTCAACGGCGCCGGGCGCCGCGTGACACGCCACGCTGGTGACGGGGCCCGCGTGCGCCTCCACGCACTCCGCCACGCCGGCGCGCTGACCGTGACGACACCCTGACAAATACAATGTGACTCAAGGCGGTGCCAGTGGCCATAATGTACCTTTTATGTCAGGAACCGGGAAACTTGTACAGGTATTTGGGTTCAAAGTATTTCGGTACATAATCCCCGGGTTCACAGACGGCTAAGGACTGATCTTTGAAAATTGCCGACAAAACCTCAAGGCAATTGTCGTCAAATCATTTAGTCGCACATCATTCTATTCTGGCTAATTATACACTCAGATACAAGTGTAACTTATAATAACGAATAACTCTTTCGTTCTGTACGGAACACCGTACATTGACTGACAATAATACAAGCTAAGCAAAATCAAAATGTGCGACTCAGCCAAACTCCGCGGCCATTCAGATGACTAAATTTAACGTTACTTCCAATAAACGGTTTTTGTGAGAAATCTTTGTGTTAAGCACCCACTTTGTAATACCTACAATTGCGTGTAATTATTTTTTTCTTCGCGAATGGTGCAAATGTACTTCGGTTGTAAGGGTGAAATCCATAAACCGCATTGACACTTATCTCAGAAGACTTTGTTTCGGTTTTCAGTATGGACAACTATTTGTTTGCGGTTTCTAGCGTAACATTTTCGTAAGTTACCAAAATTGTGCACTCAATACACTCAGCTTAACCGCAAGCGTCCTAGTAATGCTTACAAATAGGAATACGAAAAGTTATCCATACTGCAAACCGAGTGTAAGTGCGGTTTATAGATTTTATCGTAAGTTAAGATATCAAATTAACGTTTATTTTTGCAACGATAAAACAATAACGCGTGTACTTATAAACCGACCGGTATAAACGTTCCCGTCTTCGCTGCCGAGCACGAAGTTGTTGACGTCCCCGAGCGGGAAGCCCATGGCGGTGACGGCCACGGCCTTGCTCTGGCGGTGCTGCAGGTCCAGCGTCTCCTGCGGCTGCGACAGCATGTCCAGCGACCACGAGCACATGCGCCCGTCCGTCGACACCGAGATCAGGTTGTGCGCGTTCTGACTGCCCACCACCGACAGGCAGTACACCGGGTGCTGTCGTACAAGACAAACGCTAGTTCGCAGCGGCATCGACCAAAGACCAGGGCCCCTGGACAAACTCTTAGCGTTTAGCATTCACGTCATACGACATTTTAAAAATGAATGATAACGACATTCGGTGCGGGAAGGAGTTAGGCGTGGCAGCAATGTCATTAACATATATTTTTAAGATGTCGTATGGCGTGAACGGTAACCGTTAAGATTTTTGTCGAGGGGCTGAGATTAACTAATATTGAGGGCGTTAATGATAAGTTAACATAAGGAGTAATAAATGTAAAGTAGGGTACCACGGCCAAAACAAAACCTGTTACATACTTTTAAGTTTGACTTTTAGTAGTTAAAGGCTTTAATATTATTAAGTAACCTCGTACAGTGTACATGATGGTGATTTGGATCAAAATATAATATTGGATTTTTTTGTTAATGGCAGCGACAATAAATTTCTGCAGTAAAAAATTCTTAAATAAAATAAAAAATAATCGTTAAAGAAAACGTGAACCACTGCTATGCTAGCTCTTCTCTCAATTTGAGAGGATTTAACATCATAACCCGCGTGACTGTCTGTTTGTGCAAAATGCGCAATGTGTCTGTAGCAAAATGTCCATCAGAAACAACTAAGCCATCACTACATAATTACTGCGTGAAGGTACACGTGATACCAATTAAAAAGTTCTGGTTGTTCAATTGTTAGATAACTACGATAAGACATAATTAAATTGTTTAATTAATATGTAACACAGTATTAGTTACCGTGTGCGCGAGCGAGGAGAGCGGGGTGCGCTGGATGGGCGTGCGTTTTTGCACGCGGTTGTCCCACAGCACGATCTGACCGGAGTACGTGCCGCCCAGGATCAGGTTGGGGTGGAACCTACCCACACAGATACAAACACACTGTACATTTGTGTCCAAGTCTCTCGTACCTTTATTGTTTGTATTGGGCAACGCTAAGATCGTAAGTATAACGTCTACGTCTTGTAATTCTGCACATAGATCTGGTAGTCGTATCAATTTTTGCCTTCAGTTTGAAAGAAATGCAGTACTTTATTTATGTCCAGAGATATCAACCAAGCTATAGGGCTCACAGACGTTCAAAATACAAAATCACCGACGCATTATCCGCTAAGAATGAAGGTTCTCTCTCGATGATTCTCCGACACTGCAAACGAAATACTTAAAAACGGGAGTTTAGGGGAAAAGTACTAAGCAAGCATCGAACCCAGGCAGTAAAATGCCCAACAACGTGCACGAATTCCATCAAGCCTTAACTGGTTGATATAAATCTTGGCGATCTTCAATAGGAGGGATCTAGCTCCAGCATCATCGATTGTTGATCAGGAGTGTGGATTACGAACAAGGGAAATAGATTTGGGACTTAATAGAGCTCAAAACGCTTTGAATCTCAGTATCCACAGCTACCACACGCTGACGTAGACGGCTCCACGAACCTTGCAAACGTAGCGCTCATAACCGGCGACTGACAGTGGAAGATGTCCTCGGGCGTGGTCTTCTTGAACTTGGTGTTCCAGACGAGGCACACGCCGTCCGGGTCGTGCGGCGCGTCGTCGCTGTTGTGGTACGAGGCCAGCATCAGCTCGGGGTGCGCCGTGGACCAGTCCAGGCACGTGACGCAGCGCCCGCGCGACCACCGCTCGTCGTAGAACGTGCGCACCAGCGACAGCCGTGCATCCGACTTGTCGTCCCTGGAACGAACGAACGACATGCAACCACTGATGATCATGAAATTCAATTTATTCGAAGTAAGTTTGAACAAACACTTTTCGGAAGTCAATTTACGCTATCTCCAAATCCCTCCCATGAGTGGGTCCTAGAGAAGCGGCAGGCTGATAGTTTAATCGCAACTTCGTACCATTGCAATCCATCCAACATTTTTGTCGGGTACACGCAAACCGTAAAATTAACTTTTAAAATATTCCTTAAGTCCTATGGAATGGTTTACTTCAACATTTTTCTAAAAATAAATCTTCCTAATGCTTTTTTATTAGATTAGTATATGTTAATAGTTCACAATTTTTTGTGCCTAGTATTTTTACGACAGATATGCTGCCTTGTTTGGAAAATAGAGGGGACTTTTCTAGCAGGTGTCAAGATTGTCATCAAGTATCGTGCAGGCTCTTGTTTAACATTTTGCCATATGCCCTAGCAGCCTTTAATTAAAGCTTTACGCGTACAGGGAGGCGAGCTTTAAATGCTCAGCTAGAGAAGAACACAAACTAGAGAAGAGATGTTGAATGCTCTTCGACAAATAGATACTGCGAGCGTTCTAAAGGTACCCTTTGGTGTGGTGAGTACTCACTGTGCGTTCTCGCTGTCTCCGCCCCCGGTGTAGTCGGTGTAGATGTCGACCGCCTCGGCCAGAGCGCGCTCGATGACGCGTCCCGCCCGCGACATGAACTTCTGGAACTCCGCCGACAGTAGGATCGTCTGCTTCTCGTCCGTGCTCAGCTCGCGGACTGTTCGACATACACATTGGTTTGACCGTACACATATACTACACATGTAGTGTGGTACAGTTAGTAAAATATGTAATAAAAGAATATATGTATATACCTCCTAAGGACTACTTAATTACTCTATACTAAAAAGTGATCGAAACGAACGATAAGTAGCGAGATAATTTTTTTTTATTGAGGTTACTATGTATATTAATCTAATGTTACGATCAAAGAAACACATTAGAATTCTTACAGTCGTGTTTTTGCCAAATTGAAATTTGATGTTCCGCTCAATAAGAGAAGATTAGTTTTTTTTCGAATCTCGGTCAATCAAGTGACTTTTTTCTAATGGTAATGATCAGAAGATTTTTAACCTAGGTACTGCCTAGAATAGGTAGAATTAAACTATAAAATACAATTTGTGCTAATTAAAGGCAAGTTCATCGGTTTCTTCTTGGCCAGCAACAATGTAATGTGGACGCCACATACCGTGAAGCGCCCCAATTGCCGTCTCTTGTCGATTTAAAAAGTTCACCTCCGAAGAATTACTTCAAGCACCCTACTTCATTGTTATCTATACATTAATTAACAGGTAAGCACTCACTTTTCTTCTGCTTCTCGTCGTCCTTCTTCTCCGGCGGGTCGGCGGTGACGGCGGGCTGCACCTCCTTGACTGTGGGCAGGCCGTGCGACAGGATGCCCGGCGGCAACTTGCCGTGGAACGCCGCCTCCTCGTCGTCGCCTTGCCGAACGCCGTCCCCGTCGAATGTAAGCACTGGACGGTGAATAAGAATGGCCCTTGCCGCGCGGGGAGACGGGAAGACGCGAGCCCTACGGCTGACTTATTGCTAGCTTTAGAGCCCTGTGTTCTTGCACATTTACTACTAATGTTATACGAGATTGGGCGGAGACAGCAGTATACTCGAAGTAATGAAAGGGAATTGATGATTTCATTGTTACTTCAAGAGCCAGTAAAAAGTTATTTATTTGCTAACTATTACGTTATATGTGATAAGGACAGCATCTAACAGCTAGATCAGCTCTATCGTAATATTTTTACGATATCAGAACCCCTTAATCTTGGATTCAGTAATTCATAGAGAATTGAACTGATCGTACCATAGTCTTAGATTCAAAACCTCATAGACAGATGAGACATTACCTGCATCAATCTATCCCTTATATCGAAAGAAAACTGTTTATCATATCCAATTCGAAGGTCTTTAGTAATTGCAGCTTAGATCTAATGCAGTAGAAGAAACATTGTGTTAGGCCAGTATGATATGTCTTCTCAATATACTGTTTTCTGAATAAGTTGTCAGAAAAATAATACGAAGCTTGAGACTTCATACCAGACATTGGAATGTCTGTCGTTTATAAGTCAGCCGTACGTTTGAATGTAAATTCATGAAGTTATTTATTTCCATCATTGAGTGTGTGAATCTCGTGCAATTAATTATTCGGAAATGAACTGTTATCAAAGCGTGCTTGCGTGCGTTTTATTTTTCAATGAATTGATATCTAATTAAATGAATTAAAAATAAAACTTGTCTTTATAAAATCCAATCAAAAATCATCACTAGTCTAAACATATAACTTCATGAAATTACAGAATGATGTAAACATGTATGTACGTGGTTTCCTGAATTGTTAGGTATATATTTCTACACCAACTAGCTACTAACGGTCTAAATGTATAGAGATGTTATACAACTGGAAATTATTGATCAATCAAGCTCAAATATATATAAACAGTTTAGTACACATGTTATTTTAGCAATATGAGTGTTTCCGTGTCGGGAGGACGCGTTGTACCCTTGACGTCTTACTAGATAGAGGCTTAAGTGTTTCGACTCTCGTATTGTTCAAATCACTTACTTTATGGGTTCCTTTTACACGTGAATGGAAACCTTTCCGTTTTGTATATATGTACGTATATTTATGTATAAATACAGATGTTTAGTGTACTATGCAATCAAAACTTTTTATAAATTACTGTGGTATACACCATATTAGAAATTCATAATTTCTTTTAGTTTCAATATATGTATTCATATCCACATATACAGATAGTTATACATATTATTGTATATATGTATCATTATTGCTTTTAATTTGATTAGTATATCGGATGGAGTAACTACGGGTTACTACCGTACACAATCACACTAAACTGCTTATATATAATTGGCCGTTAGTTTGAGGTGAACAGTTACTTTTGATGTAAGTATGAAGTACTAGGTGTAGTCCCTAACAATTATTTTCAAATGAATATGAATGTATATTGATCGATACAGGTTAGCATTAGCACGGTTTAGCAATAAGCAACGTGTCCAACTTCTCAACACATCCTGACGACACACGAGCGGCAGCCGAAATAGCATGCTGTCTCTGGTCAGAGCCCGGAGACAAAATATCTTAGCGGGTAGCGTTCACGCTATACGACAGTATAGAAATGTATGGTAATGACATTCGCTGCGAAAAGGTGTTGTGCTGTCACACCAAACATCTTTCAGCAGAGAATATCATTACCGCAATACATTTTAAAATGACGTATAGCGTTACGTTAACTGCTAAGATTCTTGTGTAGGGGCTCTGGTGTATCATGAACAGTATTCTTGTGACCTACTGTTTAGACGTCAAAGCGATTATAATATAACTACAGCTTTCCATCTTGCATTTAGTTCACTGTTGACCAATAAATTAACGCGAAATCCGTCAGAAAGCAGATTTAACAATGATGTATTAATCTTTTAACATTTTTTGGTATGCTGTAGCTATATATAACCATAATTCAGTTTCACGTAGTTATAACAAAAAATTTGGCAGGTCGGCACCTCGTTCATACTTTCAAATGTAAATTTAATAAATACTAAGTTTTGTATCCTTAAAAAAACCGATGCGACAAACCGAACACTTCTACAAACTAATTTAGAGTTAAAAATGAAAAATCTAGCTCGAGCTTTAGCTTATTCCGTTACCAGTACGAAAATCTTTTTTTTCTTCAAAAATATCAAAATACAACACTCAAAAAAAATAATTAAAAGCATCAAAACCGTGACAGAAAGCTTTAAATAAAGTAGGCAAAAAAACTTCCCGAGCTCTCCACTAGAGAGATACAATTCATGTCTTATAAAAACTCAATAAAAATATATATATTATTATAACAATATACCTATAAATAATATGATGACGCGAGTCATGCATACATATAAACACATATTTCTGTCACATGCAGGTATACTTATCATTCCTATTTGAAAACTACACTCGGTAGACAAGCTAATCTGAGCGCTTACTATAAACTCAACTGTAACACAAAAATACTCAACTTGCCACCCTGTGTAAACATATACAGGCTGATTCATTTACAAACAAATTAATAATTTCTAAACACACAAACAATGCAATATATATAAGCGTAACACAAACCTGTATATGCTTACGTAAATTTTCTAAATGTGTGCTAAATTAAATGTTGTTGTTAGCGACTATACTGATAAGTAGCGTTACGTATATGAAGAAAGGTAAGTTACGAAACAAAACATGCTCAGTGACAGTGGCACAGGCTCTACGAAGGGCAAATTTAGTTCAATGATTTGTTCTTATGATTCGGAATTGAAACCTACCTGTAAACTCGTCCTCCCACTCTAAACCCGGGTTTAGATTGTACTCATCTTGAAAAAAGGGAGGAAAAACAAAAACAATGTCAGTATCTTTCGATCATTATCATATATAAAAATCAATCTATACATATATTAGCGCAACAAGAGTGCTTGTAATTTACAGCATGGTTTGAGACTCCACTCCATATAACTACAAAACCGACAATTTTCCCACAAGCCTCATTAAATCATTTTGGAACGATTAAGTCGTATTCAAAATGGCCCTAGTTCCACAAACTGGACCAAACGTGAACGGGATCATCGTTTAAACTAAGAAGGTATCATCACATTCCTTGTACAATTGGAGGATTATCCATGCGTTGTTTGCACAACTAGGTCCAACGAGCGCTGTTCTTGTCAGTCTTTTAGTTTTATAAAATGGGTCCGAATGTTAAGACCTGTGCAGTGTGTGTTAGTCGAATCGGAAGGGTCAGTCAGCGTGAGATGATATGGCGATCCCCATACCACCACCATAATTGATATACACATATTACTAAAACTATATTCAGTGTATTCCTTTATTAAAACAATATTTGCGGCCAAAAGGTTCGCATACCACGTGGAGAACTCTGGAAGGCCACAATTTTAACAGTTAACCGCTACAAAATTGGTAATGGAATGTATACCACATCAAACGACGATGCGTTAGTCCCGAGAATCGTTCGTCCCTAGCTGTAGAGAACGCAGCCAGATTCCTCGATACCGTACGATTATCGAGTAATCTGGCTCGACCGCACCTACAACGTTAGTAGGAAATAACTAGAAGCGTGATAGGAAGAGTATCACTATGTACAAGTTATGATGACCTTACATCTATCGTCTGTACAACCGACACCAGTTAAATGCTCAAGGGTGAAGACTTGTTAGGGAAAGGACAGAAAGCATCCGTGAGGAATAATGACTTACCGTAGTAATCGGTTGCGTGTGCTAAAAAGGGACAAAAAAATGAAAACAAACTGTCAGTAAAAATATACATTGTACATTGTGTCTTCAAATGTATATCATTATTTAACAACCCCTGGACTCTAACATTTAGCGAACCTTACTTAAAACAATATACTAAAAAATTACTTAAGAAATATTTTTCTTTTCCTTTATCTCATTGGTGTTTCTCACTTATATCTAGCTATAACATGTAACACGTGTTAACTGATCAATAAAATGATATTCACAATGATATATTTTGTGTTAATAATGTTATGTAAACATGCCAATTTCCACACGATATACAAAAATGGAACATGCTGTATATGTAAACCCCGAATGTATTATTGACGTTATGGTTCATGCACTGTGGTCGACATGTGGTGGTGGATGGCTCCAGTCACTAAACTGGTCCGTGGTCACGGCCGATATTACATATGTTTATGAACGCTGTCCATCTTGTTTATGGAAGTAATTAAAAAAATAAACAAAACAAAGACAACATGAATTTTTTCCACAAAAATAGGAAACAAAATGAACTTGCAACGTGAACGTGAATTGAATATTAAAGAAACTATGTTTGTGGAAAGTGTGCTTTTAAGTGAATGTTAATAACGTAGAGATTACCTTTGCGAGGCCGCCACCAGTCCTCCATGTATCCTGCAAGCGGTGATGTATTGGAAGAGCAGCCTTTTTTAGGGTAGCACAAACACAAACATTGCACCAAACACTCATACAGTATTTACTTTTACGTTAATCATTTACATTTAGAGCGAGAGAGAACACGGATCAGCACGCACATGAGGGAGACGGCACACGTGGTAAGCGGAGACAAAACAAAACCTTGCGTGAAAAGTTTGCAGCGTCAATTCTTTTCAGCTATGTATATAGAAATTTGTCTGATAGTTATGCGGAAATAAATGCTTTACTCGTTAAAACATATTCATCAAAGCCACAGAATCTAACGCCAAACAAAAACGACATGTGAAAAGTAAATACTGCTTAATAACTACAGATGTCGGTTATTGTAGAGGAATGGCGTCATTTGCAAATACTATCTCTACCGCTATCTGTCTCTATTTAAAAAGCTCGATATTACTGTAATGGATTGGCTCTAGTTAATTACTTTAAGCTAAAATTAATTAATTGTTTACTAATAAATTGATAATATTTTAATCCAATTGCATATTTTTTTCTAATCTATTTAATAATTAATCTTTTTTATTCTAACAAACATATTTATTATTGGGTTCACCAATACAGTAAAAAAGAGTAATAACAAAACATGTGATATATTATTATCTTGTATATACTGGGCTTTTAAAATATACTTGATAAAATGCAATAATTAGATTCAAATTTAAAAATAAAATATTGTGTTTTTATGTATTTGAAGCCTCTTTTACAGTTACTTAGAAGGTCAAGGGTTTTAATGATACATTGATTGATATTTGCAAATGACCCTGTTAAAACCATCACCCAGACATCACATTTAAAATATTAATTTATTAATTAACTTCCTTTCATATTCAAATTCTCAAATCAAACAAGGTAAACTAGAAATGTGAACTCAAAATGCGTCTCTACACTAAATGAAATTATAAACAAAAAAATAAAAGCTTTAGGAAATCGATTTTTTTTTTATTTGAGAATTTGTATATTTGCCTTTCAGAGTCAGTTCTGTTTCAAAGTTCTGACTCAAAAGGGCAAAACACAAAAAATATTAACGTTGATTAATTCACACAATATGTGAGGTAACATAATTACAGAAAGTTGTGAAAAATATATTTTGTCACTGACATAAAATTATACATTATGTTACCTCCATACAAAATTAGAACCTTCATTCAGTATGAGAAAAAGTTGATATTATTTTTATAAATGCATCTTTTTTAGATTAAAATAATTTCAAAATTTATAAAAATACAAATTTATTGTAGTATTGTATTTAAGTCTGTATAAAAAATAAGTTATGAGTGCCAAATTCAATATCTATGAATTTAAATTGACTTCGATAGAGAAAATTCTGTATTCTTATTCAATTTTAGTTACACATGAAAACCTTGCTGGTTAAATGTAAAACAGAATGTTATTTTCAAATTGATTCAAAATACATTTCAGGCACTCATCAAATTCATTCCAGTATTATTAAACTAGTTGTTATGTTACGTTTGAAGCTGGTGAACTTACCATCTCGCAGTTCAGTGACGCCCGAGGTCGTGGTTTGAGTCTGCTTGGCGTACGTCACGTTCTCCCTCGGTGGGATGTCTGTTGACTGAACTGATACCACTTGCAGCTCTGGTGCCTTTTTCCTCACTCTGGAAACAATTGTGTTCCAAGGTATTGCTAAATAACGCCCACTGGAGGCAGTATCTGTCCATCCAAGGGCCTCTGTCTACCCTTAGACAATGGTATCCAATCAAATCGAAGCTGACTGTTGTTACATACTTGCCCACCCTCAATATACATAGCAAATACTAGTACATGGTTATTAATAATTATGTTGTTACAGAAATAATTGTTTCTGTAGGTGTTCTGTATATTATGTACTAACTAGCTGACCTTGCAAACATTATTTTGTCATATAAAAGATAAAATTGGCAAACTTTTCCATTTATAAACTGATTGACATGAAACAAACACCAAATGTTAACTGAAACTTACCACCACTCAACCCTTGCAGTTATTGAGATCGTGCGGTAGGCTTAAACGTAAGTGAGAACTGAATACTAAATAAACTATATAACAAATGAAAATAACAAGTGAAAATCATACCTAAATCGAACACACAACTAGATAAAAATTCTAACAATCATTGTTTTGTGTTGATGCTGCTATTGTGTTGATAAAGGTCCCAATTATTTTCTTATATTTGCTTCCAATAAATAATAAAAAAAAGCATTGAGCATTTGACGTTACTAAGTTTATAAAACACACCCATGTGGAGGCAAGCTGGACTTGTCAGTGTGCGGCAGACTGGCGTCGGGAGAGGCTGTCTGCGGTGGGGTGAGTGACGTCATCGACGAGAGCGAGGAGAGGACGTCCTTGACCGGGGCCACACCGAGGGAAGACAACATCTCGTCCAGGTCGCGGCGACTGTCCAGACTGGACGCCGCTGATGCACGTTGCTTTAATCAAATTAAATTTTGATATAAGATATTAGTTTCAAAATTATTTTTTATTCATGTAAATTCATTCATTCCATAAATAACATTATTTATTGAATTAGTTTATTTTATTTTTTCACCTGAAATCAATATTCATTATAACAATAACGAATGTGTAGTCATTTTTTTTTCAATTTTTAACAAACAATTTTGAATATTGAAATTGATTTGTGATAATTTGGTCTTGTTTGATTAATTTATCAAACTATATTTCAATTAATTAAATGTAGTCAAGCCCAGTGGTCATGCTAAAACACTGATCTCCCATGAGTGCATATCCTGCTTGCACCTGTATTTCTTCAAGTTATTGTTTCAGCAAAGGAAATCATTGGGAGGATACTAGCATATAGCATACCCACATATACTCTATGCAGTGCAGCAATGTATGTGTTACAGCCCACATAATTTTACTAAATTATTCAATTTGTGTAAAGCAAATTTTTTTTTTGTACCACTTACCAATGCTTCCTCAGCATCTTTCTGTTCCTTTTCTCTGCGTCGACGATCCTTTTCCTCCCTGAGAGCTTGGAGCTTTGCTTTCTTCCGCTCCAGTTCTGCCTTACGATCTGACATGGTTGAAATTTTCACCTGTGTGGAGTTTCATCATTTACCAAACGTTTATATTTTACATTATACATATGATAGACTAGATGCAGAATAAAACTGAAGAGATGTTAATTGGATGTATATGCAAAAACTTTCCAATCCATTTATTCAACTTATTTTTTATAGTAAAGGTAATAACCCAAAATTAAACAAATCATTATCTGATTACAATATAAAGCAACAATAAAACCTTAAGTATTGACCTTTACTAGTTAAAATAAAAAAGAATAGCATTGATACACGCAATTGATTTTATTTCAAATTCAACTTAATGTGGATTGGAACGTTTTTGCATAACTACGTCCAAATGAGAATAATACTATTTGTAGATTTTGTCTATAAATCTCTTTTGTTTTACTCTACAATTTGCCATGCGCGGCATATTGAAATATAAGTAATCGCTTGGAACACTTTTGAATAATGATATCTGAAAAACAAGCAGTTGGGCTACCTAATTTGGTTACTGCTACAAAAGGATATCTTTGACATAAAAGGCATCAACAGTTCATTGAAACGTTAGAAGGAAGCAGACCAACCTCCTATTACTAGTCCTGCAATATTGCTAAAACACTACTGACAATAAGTTCTGATTGCAGTGTCCCACTGGAGGTTGGTCTGGTTTATTTTTGACACATATTGATTTGTTTTATAATTTATGATGTCTTTCTTAATTTTGAATTGATTTTAATAAGTCTGTCTGTTAAATTTTGTTCATATTAATTTTAGAATAAGACAAATTATATTGTACGCTGTATTTCAGGACATAGCGATTAAAACAACACTGTCACCTATAATTATTTACATGTCCACAATAAATATGCT
The DNA here is from genome assembly GCA_018251795.1 of Perichares adela. Classification (NCBI taxonomy): domain Eukaryota; kingdom Metazoa; phylum Arthropoda; class Insecta; order Lepidoptera; family Hesperiidae; genus Perichares; species Perichares adela. The sequence continues at coordinate 727 of DWPQ01000813.1, read as the reverse complement.
TTGACTTTCGATTCTAAAAGGAGTGTAAACCAATAAGGAATCCAGACAGATAAAAATCCTATGGCTAGAGCCATTTACAACCCCGCAATTTCTAAAATTAAAGTGTAAAGATATTGTATCCTACCACTTAACAAATTGTTTAGATTACTTTAGATTCAGAAAATATATACACACAATAATATATTTACTGATAAACAATTTATATATTCTATGAACAATACATGGTACTAACAATCATAAATCTATTCTGGAATTTCGTCAATGAAATGAACAACTTGATCAAATATTTTTGCATTCAAATCGTGGTGTGATTCAAATCTCAGCATAAATATACTTATTTAAAGAAATTAATTTTATACATCTGTTATTTAACTACGTACATAAATTCAATAGATACATTGATTTTGTTGCAGTAAGATCATTTTATAACTATAAATCTTTCTGGGAAAAATATGTATTGTTTTGATTTTTAAGTAGGTAGCAGTCGACGACATTGGCGAAAGCGATCATTGCGTTAGATCATACGGTAAATGACTCACTCTATTTACGAAACTTACGTCTTTGAATATCACCGGTTAAACAATATTAAACATTTCAGCTGAATAAACACTTTTAATGCCAACAAAATGTGGCAAATTAAATTTCAAGAAATTTAATAGATGTAATATAGTAACGGGAATAAGCTGCACTGCGCTTTTATAGGCTCGTGTAAGTCGTTTTTCTATAC
>DWPQ01000812.1:0-14369 GCA_018251795.1 Perichares adela | reverse complement strand
GTCGGATTTTACATAGCCGAACTCCGGTACATCATAACATGTTTATTACGAAATATTCGAGTAGATAGCACACAATATAACGTTGATATAAAGATTTATATATCCAAATTTCTACATGGTTTAAAGAAGTTTTATACGCAAATTAAGTATAATACGCAATCCGAGGAAACTCGTTGAAAATATCACTTCTCAAAATCCAACAATAAATTATCAGATGGGCCACAACGTAGGTTATCATTAAACGGACAGTCTTTCGCAAGTTCGTGACTTTAAAGTGGCAATTGGTACCGTTAAGCGAAATCCACGATAACAGAACAACGGAGAGGCTTCGGAATTAAGTCATAATTTAAGGACAATCGGCATTTCGTAAGATTCTGTGGCGTTCACGCGCGTTTTATAGCGCCACCTACGTGTTGATGTCATTCTCGGAGTGGTTTCACAAATGTTCTTTTCAAAAGAAATGACCGTAATTTATATGTACAAAATGTGAAATGATACGGTCACTGAATATATTATTCCACGAATTAGATATTTTCCGCATCGCAATAAAAACAATACTAAGCTCATCAGCACGGACAGTTTGAGATCGTTTTTTAATTAAATTTATAAATAAAACATTTTGTACCAATTAGTAACATGGACGGCGTTTAAGCGAGGTCTCGATAAATTCTCGAAGTGGAGATCTTTTATCGTGTCCGCCGTACTCTATGGCCACCATTGTCCAAACCGCACGTGTAAACGGGATCTCGAGTTTCATTTAACACATCGATTTATTAACAAGAAAGACTGTTTAAGTCATATCGGACAATACTATCGACACGAAGACCACCGGCTTGCAATTTTTTATTGTTGATAGCGTGGGCGGCGCCTGCTCCGCCGTAGGCGGACGGAAGTGAGAGCCTGAGATTGGATGCTTTGCATCTTCGTCTAGCAAAAACAAATGTGCTTTAGAGTAAGCGGGATGGAGCAGAGTCTATCCCCAATGTCACCGATCAACAGAACACGATACAACACTGCCAAGGCTCTTTAGTTTATGACCACTTTCGATTGCGTGACGCAATCGAGGATTGGAATTCTCTTACAAGTGAACATTGCTACATTGGTGTGGTGTGTACACGTGTGGGTCCATTCAGAAAAATATGGTCATTATTCCGTTAAAAGGCGTGTTTCAAAATTACGATATTCAAGTCACGTCTCTTCGCGGACTTTAAGAAATTGCTTTAAGCATTGGTTCCGTGCCGAATCGCCCCGAAATCAGTTCGGTACAGTTAAGAGCTGATCATATTTAATATAATATTATTAAGGCAATTATATTAAGATTTTAATATTCGCTGAAGGTTTACTTAATTTTCAACGAATATAGTCAGGTTTATCGTATTTAATTGATCAATGAATAGTTGCCAAAACAGAATATTTTATCTATATGATCCGCAAAATGAACATTGATACGGTTTTACTTCGGAAAGTATAATACATCAATCAGGAGCATTACCATTAACTAATGTAGGTAAATATTCATTTCAAAATTCGGGTGAGCAATTTTAAAAGCGTAATGATTATCGGAATAAGGAAACCTAACATTATAACAGGTACCATTTAGAACGTTAAGGAAATAAATGAAATATCTCTAAAACTTTATGTATTAAATCAACTAAATTACATTGCTCTTTAATCAACCAATAAAATTGTACAAAATATTGATCGTTTTCTGATTACAATTTACCCATACGGTTAGAGGAAAATGAAAAGACAATAATACAATAAAGTAGATGACTAATTAATAACTTAACTTACTTATCAGAATAAGGAAAAGGTGACGTACATTTCGACTACGTCATATGTAGTTATGCGGTTAATTATGCCACATCTAAATTTCATATTATCATTAAAGCTAAATTAACGTGTAAAGCCGTAAATTATGCAATCTGCACTGGAGCAGTCTCGTGTCGTACGTTGTATGTTTCCTTAGTGACAATGGAGACACCCGTATTTTGCAGTAGGCAGCTTATACGATTAAGGCAAACGTGTAATGATATACTGAACTGAATATACTGTAAACTATTATTTATTTAAACTTTATTTACTTTTATTTAACGCGTAGTATAAAAGGCGGGCTTAACGCTAAAAGCATTCTCTACTAGCCAACGTTTAGTCTAAGGAAATATCGATGATATTCACAGCAAAAAAATATGTATTTTCATGTTTCTCTATACATACAGCTGGGATTGAGATCAGTAGATATAAATACAAATTAAAACCCAAATAATTTACAAATATATAATAGCTTAATGATATCATTAGATCGCTAACATTTTTCACAGCTTCGCCGTCTTGACGAATCAAATATATCTACTATGTGAATATGAGTTACATGAACACTAACAAACGCACCATCGGTAAGAAGCAAATTCAAATAGCATGTAAAAGTAAGAATTTCATTAAAAATTATTTAGTTGTGCAGCGACTACAAAGTAATATAACCTAAAGCGTTATTTAGTTTATGTAACGCTCACTGAGCCGAAAAGGATTTTAAGGAAAAATTAACAACCCTACAACGTGATAATAATAATAAAATACAAATTACATTTAAAAATCCCAACTATAAAGCCGAACACAACCCTTTTAACTGTAATATCAACGTAAGCTTAACCATCGTTGATAGAAAGGTGAGTCGTATGAATATAAATTGTGAGATAGGGCAGGTTTATCAACATAAATTACTGGCTTGCCAATTAACAGTGTCTCGGGTCTCGTCACTAGTACCATATGTCGTAACGTGCGATTCGAGTAACTAGACTAAGAGAGAGTGGAGGATAAAGTCCTTATTGCATCTGTTACTAAACAAATTTTTAATTTTAATTCATACATGACAAATTGATTCCTAAGTTTAAATTTAAAACGTGCAACGATTTATATAATGGTAAAAACAGGAGCATTATGATTTTATGTTTATTCACGATAAACAAGACCAACCACGTGATGGTAAGCAGTTAGTGAAAGCTTAACATATTGAAGTTTGAAGCGCTCGAGACAATTTGTCACTTGGGCCCAAGTGACAATAACCAACCGATAAATTAAACGCAACTCGTGACAAAATCAGATCAGAGAATGTTTTTAACAACGTTGATGAGGTGTTGTAAGTTATACAACAAGAAATCGTGGTCACAACATCTGTAACGTGTACGGCCAGTTTACGAGTGCCGATATCCAGGCAGTTATGTTCGGAATCCGCGCGCTTCCTACGCCGTAGTATTTACTATCAAGCCCTCAATTAATGCATTTGCATACATTGGCTTTCTACGACAGCAGAAAATATGAAGAGAAACGTGAAGGTAATGGAACATTTAAATATTTATTTGCGGGTAGCCCACTGATAGTAATGTATTTTATCCTGTTATCTGATAGTTGCACTAGTAACTCAAATTCTTCCATATTATATTATGTAACAGATTCCATATTATATTGTATTATGTGTAACAGAATTTAATTATCTGTTACGATGTAATGAATTATTCAAAAAACCTTGGCTTCAGTAAACCTAAGAATTCACTATTCAAAGTATGTGAAGACTGTAAAACGAATTTAAGGAACATTTGGTACCCGTTGGACAATTTTCAGTTTTAGATGGTTAAAGTAATATTTAAGCTACTATTGAATGTAAAGTAAAATAATAATATGTAAAACAGATTTACTTCCGTAAACATATGCCCTTCTATTACAATTTCAATAAAATTCAACACGTTGCAATGTTGCACTAATTAATACGAAAATTAAACTGAAATGGGATCACTGTATAATCTCTATTACATTCAGTATATAAATTTCCACAAAAATCATATCACGTGATCAAGTGATCTGATACAAAAACGGCATCACATTAATGACAGTAATTTTAATACTAACAAGATAGCGGTCGATGCTGACGTTTAAACGATGAAACTCAATGTATCATTACACGAATTCGCATTCACAGCACGTACCCGGTTTGCGTTGATCACAATAATTCGGGAGTAGGTAGGTAGGTACACCTAGTTAGTACACGTATACCGGTCATACATAAATCATCTGAGAGCAGTGGAAACGCACGTGCGTGAAACACAAGCCGAGTAGTAGACAAGGCAGCTACGACTAAGATGTACTTATACATGATAAGGAAGGAAGCCTGTTCAATAGAAAACAATCTGATATTCCACAATTCATTATGTTTCTTAGTATGTATTATGTACCGTCAAGCGTCATTCGTTTGGACCTATTAACTAAAATAACGTAACAATTGACCATTAGGACATCCTTAAAGTACGTTAACTTTGTTGCATTTCACATCTTTATTTGGTTCAAATCATTCCTAAAATAAAACCTTAATAAGGAAACATTTTGAAACGATAAAAAAGAACGGCTACAAAATACTTCTTTCAATTCTATATGCAAAGTCGACGGGCGCCGGCGTTTAGGAAGGACGCCGCCCACGCGACTCCACTATGAGCCAATACAGAGCGATTATATCACCGCTTGTAGGTGGCCATATAAGGTCAATTGTTCAAAAACACAAACAATCTACGACTAGTTATGCAATGACCCATTTCGATTAGATTAATAGACTATTCATGTTGTGAACTTAAAGATAACAAATTCATTCGACATAGATGATCTATTTTATAGCGATGATGAAGACTGATAAGTTTGTGCATAGATTACAGAAATGGCTATTACAGAATATACTATTAAGGAACTGATTGAGATCGAACAGAAAGTTACAACTGTGTTAACAGGCTGTCCACTTCCGTTTGAGAAACTGGTTCACCGTTTAAAATACCACAACAATGTTAACTAAATAAAGAAACGAATTGATTTCGAGATTATGTAAATGTAAAAATATACTCCATTCGAAGCTTTTACAGAAAAGGTGCTTCTAAATGACCATTTAATATAACTATTGAAATTAACGGGAATTAATCAGAGGATAATCTGATTATTATCAGCTGACGAGATAAATTGAGAGTTATTTAATTTTCATAGACCATTATCGGAACAAATATGCACAATTTAAAAGTTTTGTGTTTTGAGGACTTTCAAATTGTCGGATAAGATAAAACATGTGCTTATTATTGTACATTAGGATTTCCAACAGAGTTTCGGACATTTCCCACGTAGTTCAAGCGGGCCGGCGGAACCAATTCGAAGCACGTCCGTTGGATTAGCATTTGAAAGCTGTGTTTGTATAAGCTCTAAGCGCGTCGATAGTGACGCTGAAAGGAAAAAGTATGATGGATTGCTTACATACATTTGTTTTCGAAACTCAATAGCCCTCTCATTATACTTCGGCTAACACACGAACGCATTCAGAATAAGTTACGAGATCGTATGGATGCAAGGAAAAACTGAACACATGAAGCGCGGTGTTCGTCGCCATAAACGTAGTTGAATTCTCTTCTCATACCTTTTTCAGACGCACAGTTTAGTGTCCCACTATCACAGTCTATTTTTACTTTTTGTTTAGACGCTACTACGAAAATGCGTGAGGTAGGATCACAGAGTATCTGCGCTTGAAATTGTTTAGATTCCTCTGACCTTCTCATACGGAACATGCTACAAACTAAACATGGCTTTTAAATTATTTTCTGCTCCATAAATAACTAACTGCAACCAGCCGCCTAAAACGACAGTGTCAACAAAAATAAAGCTTACCAAAGGGCATGTCTCAACATCTAAAGCTTACACCAAACAGGAGCGTTCCATCACAGGTTGCACAGAGCGACAGCAAGATCGAATTACACCCGAGCACGCACACGATATTGTGCCATAAATCCGAACAACAGTATGACAATATCATCCAAATAAGTGTGCACGCGATCCCGGCCTTTCCCACGTAGCTGTCACCGGTCGTAGCGCAAGCACTACACGCGGCCTATCGCCGCATCTACACCACTCCAGTGGACAATCGTCCTAACAAAGCCTCACCGGCTACAACGGACCCAATCATTTCCCACGCGCTAACGGTCGAGCCTCAGCTGAGATCCTAGTTTGAATTTATAGCGGCGCTTCCAACTCTACGGACTTTGTCCAATCCTAGTCGACTATCATCCGGCCGGCGAACGTCGCCAACTGAACCCGCATTGTAATGTTCGCACGAGATGAGATCGCTCACCGTAGTCGCCGAAACGGCGCGTTCGAGATGGCGATACAAAAGGATGACCGATAACTTGTGTATTCTTTCGATGACAGAAGAAAACATTGTTTGCGTTCGTGAACAATAATCTTAAAAATTCACCGTCATCTCGCTTTTGAGAAACGTCTGTCGGACATGAAAAATTTGATTCATTGTCTTTTGAATTTAAATACTATTTCCATCCCAGATTCAAGTGCGGCCTAAATTCGTAGAAACGGTTTAATATCTACAATATATTTTCCTCAAACAAGCAAAATTTGCAGAGTGAATGTGTTATACGTTGAAGAAATTTCGGCGTCGGCATAGTAGTGTTCTTGAATAGCTTTCTATTTTGAACACGGCTGAGATAATTAAAAGCACGTTATTACAAATAAAGCGGAAAATTTTGCAAAAATAAGGTCGAAACGCAGGTTTGTAAATAATGGTCGATGTTTATATCGCAGACGCAATTATGGAAATACTGGACGTAAGAATTTGCTGCAGGTGTGACTTTAAGAATGATGTTAGGAAATATAAAAATGTTTGAATGCGACGTATCTTTTAGGATTTTGTATGTTGTAACACAATATGCGGGCAGTCGGCGCACGGTGACGAGGCACGCACCAGTTTACGCTATTCCCGGCGGGCCTAATTTTAACCATCTGCGTCTCCCAGTCTAGTTTTAGGAAGTGGGCCGACTTGGATTCAGCGAATCAATCGACTCGCTTCCACTCGTGTCCGACGGCTTCTCGGACGCACGTCGTGAAATCGACTTCGATTCAATACGAGAATTATTGGATTCTATACACAATTAACTGCAATATGGTGGCAGTTAACAGAAATAATGATCTTATGCCGGCAATAGTTTACTTTGTGCCTCACTCCGGGATGAAATTACAAGCAAAGCTCTTAATTGGACTCGGATTAAATCAGAGAGAATGACGCAATCGTCGGATTCCGATCGGGGGATCTATCGCAGATGTTTGCGGATTGCGCAACTGGAAACATAATCGCGGGTCCAATTATCGAAATGACCGAGACGTCGGGCGCGTTCATCGGGAGGATACGGTGCTGGCTCAATCTATAATGGATGAGGCGCGTCCCGCGTCAATCCAGTAAACGAGATCGCATAAACGCGAACGCGCATACATAACTAAACAGGCTGTAACAATCGAAGCGCAGTTATTCATTAATCTAATGGAGTTAAGTCTCGCGCATTGGGGAAACGGAGCGCGTTCGAATGCACCAGGGAATAAATTTCAATTAGAGCAATCAGGACGGTCCGTCGCGGAAGTTTCTGGATGCGATGGGCACGGGATAGCGGAGTCGCACCTTGCATACAAAACTCGTCATGTCCAGCGCATACAAAAGAGGACCTCCGCAGTAAATCATTAGAATTGCGGTAACCAAGATGTGAGCAGAATCGTGCTTGATACAAGCTGGAGATAATGATGTTAGGATTTCGGATTAGTTGGCACTCAATTCTAGGATGTCGCCGTGAGACAGCCGCTTTCTTTCCAACACGCTTACGAATGACGTACACGTGTTGTGCTCAGACAATATCTCATCGTTGTGTTTTGCTTTCCATTCTCTACGATAACTTGTTAGCATTCCGTTTAGTGAATGTAATGTGTAGGTGGGTGCTGTGATACTAGAAAGGTGAACGTGATGTTCGTCGGTAGGATGAATGGTAAAATGGTCAAGTCAATTATTAATAACAACAAAATATTTTCAGATGACAACGTTTAGATTAATTGAAAAACCATGATCATCAAGCCAATATATTCGTTACAACATACAATCACTTTATCGTCGTTGTAAAAGCGCTGAAAATGGATGTCGATATATGAAAGCACAGGAATACAATGTAAACATAATTCCGCGCGGAAAATTTGCGAATACGATGCAATAGTGACCAGTGCGCACGCCAATTTGTAAGCGGCGACATAAACCGCGGGTGTAACGAAGGCTCTAAACAACGATATAAGCGGTCCCATCAACTCCCCGCGAAATATCTCAACGGTTGACAAGCGGGCGACCCAAGAAGCGAACTCGGACTTTACATTCGCCGACGTAACGAGCGAAGACGCCGACTCGCCCATTGTATTTATGCCTACACAATTTATTTATTCGGCAAACATTACGGAGACACAAAATCTCGTCCATAAATACATGTGAAAGCACGTATCAAGTATCGGAATGCAAACGGCGGAGCTCGTGCCTGAATTATGCAACAGTACGGCGCGGGCTCAGGTCTGCCGTAATAGTACAAGGAGTGGACGCAACTCCTAAAATAATACTGACCGCGCCCCACCGCACCACGGGCGGAACTCTCTCATCCATCCATTATGACGCTTCCAGCTTCCTCTAACTCAATCATGACCCACTTTTACACTAGAAAATCTTCGTTCGCAAGTCTTGCAACTCTTTAACATTCACGATGTAGTCGGCCTTTAATGTACTCTGTAGAAACTTAGTTAAGAATGTAGTAGACTAGATTTAAGACCGCTCGAGTTACGTAGCGCACAATTTCACAGTAAGAATTCTATAGCGATAGTAATTTCGAAAGATCAAGTCAATAAATCGAATTAAATACGTTCATATATAGGTAATGAACCAAAAAAAAATTTAATTCAAAATAATCATGACAATAAAAATAAAAAGCAACCTTAATGATACTTTGTCGAAGTGTTATGACGAAAATAAATACCAATTCAAGGGATAAAATTACAGTTCTCGTAATGTTATTGATGTCCAACTGTATACGCACTGACACGTTGGGTCTGTAATATTCAGTAATACGATTGTTCAATTATTAGTACTTGCGGTGAGATGATGAAGACATTTCTGCGATTGTCGGAACCAGACACAATCAATATTGGTCCATTACACAAATGACACGGAACGAATCGGTTGCACGGGAAATTTTCACCAAGCTCGACCTTATTCTGGCGAATCTCTTCATTTGTACCGCGATCGGTGACACGGTGAAGGCGGTTTTTCGATTATTACCCTTATTGAGGATTTACGGTGGGTCCATATATCTTTCACCAGGGTGGTCGGACGGTGCACCGCTAATTACAGGGCCGGGCCGATCATTTAATGTGAATTTTGCAAACATTAAATAATTAAAAAACATTCAAGCCGACGGTGCGTTCACGCGCGGAATAATAAATTAATGATTTCGCTGAGCGCGACGCTCTACGTCGCGATGCTTTGGATTTTAGGGCAACGGCTTAACCGTATAATTAATCCCAAAATAACTAACTACAAATTGAAGAAAATTATAGCAGCGGTTAACGCACTTACTTTATTAACTAAAAAGACAAATCTGAAATGGTTAATATTACTGCTGATTGTACAAATATGAGATTGTTTGCTTTGATAAAATACTTTCCAAAATATAAAATTCGAAAGTTATTGAGCTAATTGTAACTTATGAGGAGAGGTTTAATTTTTTATATGCGTTTGACATAATTGCGGCAGTAACGCATAAATTACGACATCTCTAAGCCGATATTAATGCCCATACAATCTTCAATCAAGATAAGAAAACTATAAAAGAAACAAAAAGTAGAACAATAGCTTTAGAAAAGCGTTCATTAACCGACGTAAGGAACGGCGAAGAGAGTGGTGCCGATGATGTTGTAGTTAATCCTTAAACCACACGCGGTGACGATTACAACGCACCTATTAGTCAAATTAGGTTCATTGTTGAAACACGTCAGGCTTGCACAAGACCAATCGGCTTACAGGCGGACAATTATGTAGCCACATTAGCCACACAATACGATGAGTCAACAGAAATTGCGTCTCGGGCGTTTATCAAAACAATAGTATTGATAAGTTAATAAACCGAGGTGCGAGACGACTAACGAGCGATTACCGAGCGATGTCTAGAATAGACGCACGCGTCTCGTGCGAGCGCACGGAATACGTTATGGAGACGCGTGAGTCACCGGCCCATCGGAGAGGCGGGCCCGAGATTGTCAACATCTAAAAAACACCGAGAATTTACGACTCGTGTCGATAACTCTTATAGCGGCGGCACTTTTTTCAAACTAGGGACGACGTGCCTTGAAACAGAATAAAAGCATCCAGTGCGGAATCTGAGAAAGAAATCCCGCGGACTGAAAGCGAAATCGTGTGTTTTGCGGTATTACGAAACAACGAGACGGCGAACGCGAGATTAGGAGATCTGCTCGTAGCGAGGGCACTGACCGAATTCCACATTTATACCGCTAATTCATGCACAAGAGCATCTGCATCCTACGAGTAACAGGCGGGAACACGGCTAATTCCGTATACATTCGCGCCAGACCTCACCCGTTACGCTCCTTGAATACTTAACCATCATATTTATGTTCATGACTTACTCACAATAAAAGAAGTCACCGTGCCCCAGAAAACAGAAAATGCCGCTGAATTCAAACGACCTGAGCTTGCGTGACCCGGCAAACGTCAGTCACGAAAATGTTGTACCTACGAGATATACAGGATTGTAAATAAAGAAACGATTTAGAGAGACGTTCATGGGAGGATGTTATCAGTTGAAATCATAATTACTGAGTGAATATTTCAATCGGATAGACTTATCGACGGTGCGTGAACAATGAGCGGCCATGTCGGTGCGAACATGTTATTCCTGCACGTCAAACACGGTCGGCCCACCTGAGCACGGGAGATTTTTATCGAGGCGAGCGCGAAACGAGAGAATCGACGTAATCGATTTCAACATATCAAAGCTGACAAGCGTTATTCGAGGTCGGGGGCGAAGGCTCGGTGGGCGCCGGATGGCTTCGAAATTAAAACGATATGCAAATGAGGTGCGAGGATTAATCGTCGGGCGCAATCGATGGGACGGCAGCGAGATCGGCCACTGAGTACAAATCGATGAATAAATAGTGTCCGATTAGCAGCGCGAGGTGGGTTCGCCGTTAATGGATGAATCGAATCGACGGGTCTCATTGATGAAACGAACGCTGGACTCAACGCATTTGGCAATACTAGCACAGTAATGTACGTTGATCTTCTATTAAGCAACATTTATGTCGAACTCACTAAGCTCGATAAGTATCGTACAAGTAGTTCGGTTCCTGATTTAAATTAGAGGTTTACAGAAGCGTAATGGAAAGCACCTGTATTACCCAAATCGATTTACTTAACAACGATGCTCGTTCAGTGGTGCGTTGTATTTGACAGAAAGATTGAAGGGTATTTGTAGGTTATAAGGAGATGACTTTCAATTAATTCGTAGATAATCTGCAGCGGCCCTTTATCCCGGGGGCAACGAAGGCCTCTTAATAATTAGAAACTGCCTCTTTCAAACAACACCTGCTACTTTATTGAAGTTTTTTTGTTTATTTGCATTTTTAAAGCCAGGATAAACTGGTGCCGGTGTCGTCGTCTATTTTCGTCACCGATACGGTATAATGAACGGTTGGAGACGGTCTGATGCGGTGTCATTAATAAATATTTTATCTAACTAACGTAATAATAGTCTAAATAAATCCTGCGTCTAAACTTAGCAGTTTTATTTTTATGTCTTTACAGCCCTTGGAATGCTTATAGCCCTGCGGCTTAGACTGATCGTACGTATGACTTATTGACTAAGTTATGTAAAATTTTACGCTATCGAATGTTGGATGAATACCAACATTGGTAGTTTACGTTTCATTGTTAGGTACTTGATTTTGAATGTCAACAGTATCCGTTAAGCTTATAGGTGAATAATGCTAGAGGCTTACAGAGTTGCAATTTACTAATCAAGCGATTTACCTTAGTATAATTGTTGTGGATGGTTTTTGAATATATTTATTTATTATTAAATGTTTGACAACATTCACAATACTATACAAATTCTTCCAGATATTATTCGTCAAAATCATCTATATAATTAACATAGGGCCAAGCGTATCGATAACTATTACACATCGAATGAAAGGCCGATTCATTCATCATAACGAATCAACAGGAGTCCGCTCAGTCGCTGTCGGTTCCGAAGCGTCACTCTTAAAACGTGCAACCGGTTTTTAACGATAATTACAAACTCATTTCAAACATTATTATTCGCTACCGATCACCGCTCTATAGGTTTCGACAGCGTTTTCCACGTCCATCATCAATATCATTGACAGGATTCTTAGATGAATGATTTATTAAACGACTGTGGCCAAATTGATTTCAAAGTAATAGATTGGAATAGAAACGTTAAAGGGCCACGAGATTTACTAAAGCATTTTAATCTGTTGTTCGAGCTATTAATTTCCGTACGGCTTCCGATGCCTCGCCATTGAACTGTAATTTTGGATGTCGAGATATTTTTATATACATTCACTTGTCCGTCTATTAAAATTTATCAGTCGTTTCGATACGCATACGCTATGTGCAACATTCGGGCATCATTAACAACAATTCCTCGAAAATTCATTACGTAAACCGCGTCGCAGGAACCCGTTCTCGATAACCGCTCAAATCCTCAAAAATTAAGACGTCAATTACGAGCAAAGAATATGAATCCGAGGGCTAATTATTTACAAATATAATAACAAAATAGTTTATTGCCTTTATAAATGTATATTACTCTTCTTATCGATTTAATTTACAAGCTTACCTAGAACGTGACTATCCCGATAGTCTAATCGATTCCCCGGACGGTATCCAGGGCCATCGATACCGACGCCAATTAAATAGCAAAACGGGATTTGCTCTAGTGCCATCTGAACTACCGTTGTGGATGGTGCGACATGTGGGGGTGAGATAGATGTGCGTGGGAGTAGGGCTGGCCCAGCGAGCCGATCGGGAGGGGCGAGGGGCAGGGCGGGTGCTGGTGGTGGTACTGCTGTATCGGCGAGGATGCCAACGGATGGTGATCTATGGGATACTGAGCGGAGCCAGCGTACGCCAATTGTCTCACCTTCATATCCTCGTCAACTACGTTATACGTGAGCTCGGTTTCCTCGAAGCCGGTGGCCGCCATTCGTTGCTCGCTGGTTGTTGGCGGGTCGGGGGAATTGAGGCAAGTCTGTATGAGCCTCTTCCCCGAGTCCGACGTGATCATCGGCTGAAGTTTCCGCGTTGCGAACGTGTATACGTGTCCTGTCTCGGACGCGACTAGAAGCATCACTTGTGTACCCGTCAGGGTCGATAGCTCGTATGCCTGAAATAGAAAAAACATCGAGTTCATAATGGGCCCGTCGCTACATTGTAGTAGGTAATAATTTTTGTGAACATTTGCATGATCGCCACTACTCGATCGCGTACAATTTGCGCCATCTATCATTTTCTATTTTTATCCGTTTTTAATAAAATAACTATTTTTAGCTGCCAGTGAGCAGCTCGGAGAAGAAAGTAGGTAACCATTATCGATTTATGTAGACACCGAAATTGCATTTATAATCTAGTTATACAGATTAATTGCTGTAAGAAATCAGTTTTAAGGTATCTTAGTATGAATTAAACTTTGTAGGGTGCGGTGCGGTGCACACCGTGAAGTCGTGTTTTAAAGCCTTCATGAATATCAGTGTTGAACAGAAACATAAGTTCCAAGTTCCGACCTTTCACCTCTCCCACGCCCCGTAATTCGTAAGTAAACCTCCGCACGTTTCGGGAGCTAGATCACTCTCACGCCACTCTTTGTGTATGCCGAGGGAATTATCACGCCCACTGGCGCGTCCTACGCAATTTGAACCAATTTACATGTGCCGACGACAAGTACCAAATTCGACCGGAGACCTCCGATATACGGACCCCGAGATCGGTGCTGGACAATTCGGCGCCGCAATGGTTGGAAGCGCTGCGCAAATTGACGCTAAGCGGAAAGTAAACCTTGATGCGTAGGCAAACGGTAGGTGTAAAGCTTTTTAAAATGTCGAATTCAATCTTGATACAAATTTGCATTACGCAACATTTGAAGATGTAAAGTTTCGCCCACGAAACGCTGGCGCGGTAATCGTTCTGCGTGTTACGCATCTTAATACTGCAATGTTACGATAATCAGAGACAACTAAATCCGTCACAATTATAGCACGTTTCAGATAAAAAACATGTTTATTCTCCAACAACCACTAGATTGACCCAGGTAATAATCATCGACATCCTTGCTAACCAGCAGTAATATTACCTACACGTTGTCAGCCCTGAGTCCGTAGACAAAAATCTTAGAGGTAACCGTTCACGCTCACGCTATTTTAAAAATGTATGGTAATGACAGTCCCTGCGGAAA
>DWPQ01000811.1:0-14373 GCA_018251795.1 Perichares adela | reverse complement strand
ATTATTTATTGATTTTCAGTAATTTCAGTTGTATTTAATATCTGGATTGATATGTATCATACAAAAAACAAAACAATAAATGTACACACGAGATATTCCAGTAAATGTTTATTCCATTATAATTATTACATACACTGAAAACAAGCAAATTCAATTTTGGCTAATATTTCAGAAATTCCAGTGGGGAGCGAGGATATGTAATTGGTGAATACTGATTCTGCAGGAATGTATCACATTGTCCGGTTGATATTGTACAGGCTGTGGGTAGTGTCTACGTTAACTGTATTATTCAGCGTTTTCATCTTCTGGTTCTGCGGTTTCTTCATTTCCTTTGCTGCTTTCGCGTTGGGAGTCACTGGTAAGTTTATTTCACAAATTATATGGTGTCCGGCTGGTTGGTTAGATAAGAATCTGCCTCGCAAGTACATTTTAAAATAAAATTAAAATAAGATTAAAATAGGATTAAACTGAAGTTGTTTTTGCTATGTACAATGTTTTGAAGTTTAGATATATTTCGTAAATTCGTTTGATAACTAGTACCTTTGCCCAATAATACATAAGTTCCATTTTGTTTCATTAAAAATGTCCTCTAAGTAAAGGGTATGCAGAGTTTTTTTTTTAACTGTAAGTAAAATGAAAACGAATACAATCAAACACAAGAAAAATTTAAATATTGCTATTTGTTACTGAGGTTTACAAAGTTACACTTAAATTTAGGAACGGTAGCCTTAAATGTAACTAATATCACACAGCTCCCAAGTTTAAGTCAGGTAGTAGACCTTAGCTTGATATCAGACCTGCCATCTTGATACAAACTTTGTGTAAAAATATTCATATATTGATGATATTTTCATTGCTATCAGGTATTCTATACAATGCACAGGATTTATTGCTGTATTATCCAAATGATCCACCAGACTCTAGAGTATTTGTTCTGCAACCAAGTAACTTTAAGTTACCATATGAAAGTTACAAAATTAAAGGCAGAGATGGAGTCAAAGTTCACATGTTCCTCATAAAACAGCCTACCAATAGCAACAATCGACCTACAATGATATTCTTCCATGGCAATGCAGGCAATATGGGCCAAAGGTAAGAAAAAATTTATATAATCTATTTAAATTATATTTCAAAAGTAAAATATATAATAAATGGATGTTTTTCCAATAAATTTTACTTATTTCAGATTAACAAATGTTTCCGGCTTTTATCATAAGCTCAACATTAACATTCTGATGGTTGAGTACAGGGGCTATGGGTTGTCTGAAGGTTCACCATCTGAGTGTGGCCTATACAACGATGCACAAACTGCTTTTGATTTCATAATGCAACGGAGTGATGTTGATCGTTCTAAAATTCTTCTATTTGGTAGATCTCTCGGTAAGTTAATAGGCAATAATATTTTTATAGAACTTAAAATAGAACAACAATCTTTTTTTAGTTTTATTACTAAGCTATTTTATTCACTGATGATGTGCCCAGGTGGTGCTATAGCAATAGACCTGGCATCAAGACTGGACTACAGGAACCGAGTATGGGCCGTTATTTTGGAAAATACCTTTACCAGTATACCAGATATGGCGAAGATTATATTAAGATGGCGATGTTTGAAATGGCTTCCCATGTTCTGCCACAAGAATAAGGTAATTTTTTTAAATTCATTAGTGTAGAACTCAATTCTTCACTGACTCATAACGGTTGCAACTGAAATTTGTTATTTATAAACATTTCACCGTTAATTCTAGAAAAATGAATAGTTAAAAACTACTATAAATCACCCTTTTTTCATGGTCTATTCTATTCTATGAGTTAAGCCCTTTCATTTGATACCCATATAGGGTGGGTTATTCAGAAATATGTACGCCGCCATTTTGATAAGGCGGCCATTTTGGATTAATAATAATACTCATTATATAAAATTGCATTGTCATCTAAACTGAATGTGGGAACTGGTCAAAGATTGCTTCAAAATCGCATTCTAAGGTTCCGTTACACACATACATACAACCCAAGCTAATAAAAGTGTATTAAAAAAGAGTGACCTGGCTTGAAGCCCTGTCAGGATAAAACTGGGTGGTAAAGAGCCCAGAAATTTAAATAAGTAGTCTTTTCTGCTTCTCAGCAAGATGTAATGAATGGAGCAGAGATTTTCTTGGACTTAAGGTTAAATGGAGTACTTTACTCCACAAAATTCTTTCATACATTATGTTTGACTGTTGGTTGTTTTTATTATTTCAGTACATGTCTATTAACAAGATTTCACAAGTATTATCACCAACAATGGTAATTTGTGGATCAAAAGACTTACTGGTACCTCCAGATATGGCTCACGAGCTTTACATGAAGAGTAACGCTAGGTTCAAAAGGTTGATGATGATAGGAGGAGGTAACCACGACGATACATGGACCTGCACTGAATACTATCCGTCGCTACAACGATTTATTAATGATGTTCCGCCCTTGCCAGACAATATTGGCCCATACTTTGATGAAGTGATCAAGGCTCCCTCCAAACGGCACTCGATTGTCCATGTTGTCTAAATTTTAAAAGATATTCTAAATTGTAAATAGATCATAACTTTTGTATTGCTATTGTATTAGATTTCCAAGTAATTAACATGTTCAATTGTCCTTCCTCTATAACTCCAGTACAAATATTTATGCCATGGATTTTAAATACATCGCTGCTCTCATCGAACAGTATCATAATTATTACGATATTATAAGTTTTTATTGTTTATTCAAAATGTTCCGATTACACATTGTATTTTTTTTACGAATACTTATGAAAATGATATCGCAATAAACTTAGTATTACTATTCCTGTTATAAATAACGTAGTAATAATGGATCTTCAGCTTTTTGGCCAGCAAGCCAGTGATGCCTTCACTTGCACTGACTTCCTTAAGTGACGGTGACCACTTACTACTAGATGGCCCGTCTGCTTGTTTATGGGCCATTGACATTTAAAAAAGACACTAAACCGATACAATTACCGGATATAAATTAATTACTTTCACCGTTTAATACGATTACGATATTGTTCTATTTAACGATCTCTATACGTATTTTTAGTGTGAATATTCAAGACTGTTTATTTAGATGTTCTGTACAATTCATCATAAAGTACAATACTGTATCGTTTTATATTCAATACTTTTAAGAGGTAGAATATTGCGATGTTGTAATGCAATTGTATTTGAAGGGTAGACCGGAAACAATAAAATTGTAGTATTTTATTTTTGGTATCAAAGTCCTAGTAGTTTATTATTGATTCAGTGTCAATATTATTATATCTTCAGATTAGATGTATAAAACAATACCATAATTACCTTTAACGTAGATGGTGGAATATTAATTGGCTTCCTTACTCATTGTTATTCTTTATTACGTGGTGAAATGAAACGCTTCTTTTAATTCGAAACTTGTGTATCAATATGCCAGCCGAACAGCCTTGATGTAATGTTACACGAAACTATGTAGTTATCAAGATTAAATTTACATGTAAATGAAAAAATAAATGATAACAAAATTTAACTTGTTTAGAAGATATGAAACTTTGGTCATATACCAGACATAGTTTCAGTAGCGTAAAATACGGTATCTGGAAATTAAGCATAGCTATAAAATCTACTGTACAATTTTCTTTAATAACTATAACTGTTTATTTTGGATCTGGTGATAAATTTCCAAATAGCATTTATTGATTATGAAATGTGTTGTGTGAATTAATAACTCTGTAATTGTAAATGTTTGTCAGTAAATACGACTTATTAGGTTGTTATAAATAATATAATTATCAACTGCGGTTAGCCTAGAACCTCGTCGGACACAGGTCCACCACATTGCTCTCTTTCATTTGGAAGTCTTCTTTCTTTTCCCTGTATGATGATCATTGTGGACTTCGAAGTTTTGGTGTTCGCTCGTCAAATTCGCGGGAAGCCTAGTTCACCTCAACCGCTGGTAACTTGTACGTAACTCGCCGATTGCGATTGCTTCTAGGTGGCTTACCAACCTGAATTTGTCTATTTCACGAGAATCTAACATTGTGTCTATGATGTAGCAAAAATCAGAACTGTAGAACATTGTTTTTATGTATCTCTCGAAACAATAAAATTCCTGGACAAACTTAAAAACAATGGGAAAGAGGTGGCCTATTTTCATCCCAAGGCCTTCAAATATCTCTCTAAGAAATATCATCACAATCGGTTCAGAAGGTTTGGTTGTGACATACAGCCAGACAGATAAAGTTACTTTCGCATTTATAATATTAGTAAAGATTTAAACACATCATTTTTTTCTATGTGAGCTATGTATATTAGTAGGTTCACGATATGAAACTTGATGTCGCAAGCATACTGTTAGGTGGTGTGAGAAATACTATGAGTATTAAGTACATAAATAGCCCTCGATAACTGTCGGTCGAGTTACTTATATT
Source organism: Perichares adela (assembly GCA_018251795.1). NCBI lineage: Eukaryota > Metazoa > Arthropoda > Insecta > Lepidoptera > Hesperiidae > Perichares > Perichares adela. The sequence continues at coordinate 9,935 of DWPQ01000811.1, read as the reverse complement.
ATTAATAATAACTTATTTTCTTCGAATAATATGCGTATTAAATATCTTGAACTAATAGTATGTCTATAAACAGGCAGAATCACTTCAATTTGTTCAAGAGCTCATAGGCAAGTTTTATTTATATATGGTGGGATACTTAAAATTATTGAAGATAATTTCATTGGCATTATTTACATTTGGTTAGAAAATACTACTAAAATTTGCCCTCTGAAACAATAAATATATTCTTGTGAGTTCTAAATGTTATCTTATTGTGTACTACGCTTTTCTATGTTAAATACTTATATATTTGTAGTCATAGGAAAACAATAGATGCTTATTCATAAATTATTTACTGTAAACTTAAGTTTCTTTAGAGCAATATTGTTGTAAGAAAAAGGGATATATAACCCTGTGACTATACGTACTGTAGATAAATATCCTTTAGAGATGGTGTTAAAAATATTAATAAACAATATTTATTAATGGTATAAAAAAGTAGCTACTATTATTTCTGACAAAATGTTTCTACGCTTAGTTTTTCTTGGTACTCAATAGATTATTAAGCGGTGTATACCAAGCATAATTTAGATTATATCTTGTGGAGTATGTATGTACATTTTAAAATACAATATAATATTAAATTATTGAAACTGCGCCATCTCTCGTCCAGTATAGTGGCTGGTTATCTGCTAGTATTGTATGTGTAATACTATTTTCAATCCAAGCTACATCATTTAGGTCTTACATCAGCAAAGTTATAAAAATGTATACTTGTAAGATAATTTACTTATGTCGTTTATAATAGGTTTTGCATATCAAACTTTTGAAAATAAGTTTTCGATCATTCCATTTTTCAGTTAAGTTATTGAGGAATTAAATTTAGCTGTTGTTGTTTATAACGGTGCCAAATAATATTTTACAAAATGTGTGAATAATGAGTTTGCGCTGATAGTAAGAAAAGGCTATGGTTGACTATCGAAACTTGGAGCTCTTTTTTAATTCGAGCATTTGTAAGTAGGTACTTAATACAAAAATATGTGGCTGTACGTTTAAAGTTCCGACAGGTTTTATGTAGGTACGTAACTAATAAGAAAGACACTATTTTATTGCGAGTATTAACACGTTTCACTCTAACGTTACTTGAATGCATTTATTCATATTTTAATGTAACATTGGCTGTAATTTTTATAGTAAAAGTACTATATTTTTATTAGCTTGTTTTATTTCATAATGCAACCTTGTCACCTGGTAAAGTCACAGGTTTGTTTGTAATTAGTTACATAACACTTTCAGTGCATACGAGTCGATATAATTATATTTTGTTCATGTGCCGGCGACTCATTTGTGAAATATAGGCGGCACCTCTGAAGGAATTAAAGAAAATCGTATTGGAATTTAACGTATTAATCAATGACGAATATGTTATTGTCATTGCGGAAATACGTACCGTACAGTATGGAATCCACGTCCACGATGATCCACTTAGTCAACTAAGGGAACTTTTTGAATTAATTAATTAATTATCAAACCAAATAATGCCACGTAGGAAATAATTCGGAAACAAAGTAGTGGTTCTAATGTTATTAGTGTGATGATGACAAAAAAAAATGCTACTAAACGAGATTATTAAAACTAATGTTAATTTCTAAAATATTTATTTCATATAAGGTAAATAACAATAAAGGTGGTAGACAGAGTTCATTACCATTATCTGATTTCTAATATATGTAATTGAAATTAGCAGTTAGTAGATTGTGTTGGATAGTCTTAAAGTAAAAAATTAGCACATTTTTAAGTAACTTTCCACATCCACTTTTCAACAAATTGATTCACAATGTGATAATAGAATAATTAACAAAAAAACAAAATAATTTTAAATAATTCATTCCTGAACTTCATCCTCAAATTATTATGAAGGGAGGTAGTCATCAAAATATTCATATAAGTACATGGTTACGCATATATTATAAGATGAATTCAGCTACACATATACAATAAACCATTTCTAATACATTCAGACTCCCGAAACTACAATTAAAAATCACACTTAGCTAACATTAAATATTGTTTACTTCTATTAAGTATAGAGCGAGTCTCAAGATGAAAGATCAAAATATACAATCTACAAATTGGTTTTGAGATATACCAGTTTGTTACTTTACTACACAGAAAATATTGAATTATTATTATCATTGAAAAAAAATATTTATGATATTTGCATTTGCACGAAAGTGATATAATAAACTACATTTAATTGTATAATATAATAAATTTCGTAAAACTATTCTAATACACATTTAGATCAAGAAAAGGATAGTTTTCTTTTTTTTTGCAGAAGCGATGGCTTAAATTGACTTCCGAAAAGTGTTTGTAAAAACCAACTTCGAATAAAATTTCATTTCATTTCAAATACAATAAATTCAATATTAATATGACTCTGTTTAAAGAGGAATAAGAGAAAATATAAAAAATATGTAGATAGATTTAAACCTGATTAATTGTACAATAATTGTGAATTACAATTAAACACTACAGTGTCGTGTGGGACAAAACACGGTAGACCGCATGATGTTACACGTTCGTCGCTTATACTATGTTACCGGTAAACGGGAATATCTATGTATCGACATCGTCAATAAACTAATAAGAGTTCACAACATTGAAATTGATCTGAAACCTATGACTACTGAAAGAGAAGAACTGATAGCACGAGTGATTCCTATTCCCTGGAAGATAGAAATTACTTATGTAAACATCGACAAAATGTAATCGTCTAGAGACGAATAAATTTTATATCCCTATTAAGATAATCGCAATGATTATCCTAAGCGCATCTTGCATGTAAGATGCATGGTACGGATGCTTGCCCTGAGCTGCCTAGAGGCAGTCGTAGATGGCGCGGTATACGACTCCCTCAGGTTGGGGGGAGACGCACGTCGCGCAGCTGAGGGTGTGCGAGGGCAGTGCAGTGGCATCGTACCTGTAATGATACAAGTGTTACAATCCTGCCATACTAAAAAATACACTATTACAATTTCGTATGGACCGAAAGCTATGAGGTCTAAAAATAGTAATACGTCCTTACCACGGAAGCTCCGGCTAGCGGCGCGCTCCGAACTCAACTGCATCATCGTCGGTGATGTCACCGTGCCGCCACAGGTTGAGACGCGAGTTCTTGGCGTGGTCCTGCGCAGCCCGGTACTCTGCTACTAGCGTAGCGAGGCGGTGGTCGCGAGTTCCCTCCACCAACACCAGACCCTCCTTTATCAGGTTCTGCAAAAATATATATCTACTTCATAAATCTGCCTTTATATAAATAATCATTGATATATTTCTCAGTGTGATTATGTAACATTTGAATGGTAATCTGGTTTGGCAACTTTACATAATATACGGTAGTTAACATAAGTACATGATTTGTGGATAATTTCCATTACGTCACCACCAAACGCCGACAAATCATCATTACGTAAAGCTGAGTTTTAAAATGGTGTAAAACTAAAAATATGCAAAATTTATCAACAAAATCATACATGCCTTCGCAATGTCAGTGTTGTTGCTGGGATCGACGAGGGTAACCGAAGCAGGCGATCCACGGCTCTCAATATTCAAAAACAGTTTTTTATTGAGCGTGTCCATAGAGAACGCACGCACGGCCTCCATTCGATCATCAGAATCAAGTGGGAATTTCACACCCATGAGTGCGTACTCGTGAGCGTAGCTTGGTTCAAGTTCAGAGCCTGGAGGTAGTGGGGCCAACCTCATGTAGTTAACCGTCTGAAAGATTATGTATTCATTACAAAATAGAAAATAACAAAATAAGTAGTTAATTTCAAGTGACTGATAAAGTGATATCAAAACACACTAGATTTGCAAATATTACCTCTCTATTTCCATAATCGATGTAGAAGACTTGAACCGTCTTATCATCTAACATCTTTTCAATCCTTGCCCTATACCACATGTTATCCATTGAAAATTGAGCTGCGCAGATTCCGCCTCGTCTCGGCATAAAAGATCCCGGAAGGGGCGGGTGCGAATTAAAATCTTGCCGTATTTTTTCCATTAACGCCTCGAGTTTAGCACCTGCATCAATGTACTGAACGTAGAAGGTGCCTTCCGGCGCCACGTCGGTCACAATAACTTTCTCGTAATTGACGATACGATCATTTGCAGTGACATTCCTCTGCTTTTCGACTTCCTTTTCAACATCAACAAAGTCTCTCCAGATACCCACGCGATTTTTCCTTGCGTTTTCTTCCGCATTCTTAATAGTGCGGGCGTATTCTGAAGTCTCCGCAGTATGATGCATAGTTGCAAGTCCATGGTCCACTAATGACACGGATAGGTTTTCGTTGTCATACCATAGCCAGCCAATGAAGTTACCTGCTTTATCCATTTCCTCAATTGAGACGATTACGTCGCGCTGCAAAATTCTCTCCTTAGTGAATTGCAAGGCTTCTTCACCAAAAGGCTCTGCTTCTTGCATGGCGCCGCCGCCAACGCCCGGGCGAGTACCACGAGGGCAGTTAATCCCAGCTAGTAAAAATGTGACAAGAACAGACTCCTTGGGGATGTATAAGCGCATTCGTGAACCGCTGGCAACAAATTCTACTGTAGCTTCTGTTTTTTGAGCTCTTTTTAGGAAGGGGAAGAATTTTCTGGCTCTTGCAGAATCTCCGCTAGTATCCTGGATACGATGAGTCGGGATATCTTTCTTGGCGTGAACGCCGATGCCTGCCTTTTGAGCTTTGAGCTCAGCTTCGAGCAACTTATCATAGTGTGCACTTCTTTGATCGTTATCATTCCTGTATCTAACGACTGTGGCGAAGCCTTCTCCAACCAGACTTTCTGCTACGTTTCTGTTGAAAAAAAAAACAATATTATAAATAGCATTGGTAGTTAAACAACTGTGTATCTATATGTATTTAATATAAAATGTACTTACAACCCTCCAGCCACAACCGTGCAGCATACTTTTTCTGGGAAGTTGTCTTTGGCAGGTTGAATATAGTCCACTGTCACATTCACCTTTTTACCTATCAACCTCTTCCTGAGGAATTCGCGGGCTTCAAACATCCATGGTACTCCATACAAGGGTTTAAATCCTTTGGGTCTTGGGGATTGCTTGCCTTCTTCATCAGTGTTATTCCTACATAACAATAACTTATCAATCATTTTTAATTGGTAATAATATAATAACAGATTAAAAAATATATTCTCAATACATTTTTGCTTATTAAAAAAATATATAAATAAACTTCAATAATTATAGCCTCAAACTCTCTCAGTGTGACGGCAGACTAGAGCCCAGCAGTCGGACAATTATAGGTTGTTATGTATGTATATAATTATGGCAAAACTTACTTTTCGCGTGGCGGGCGAACGCTGGCAAGGAATACTTTTTTCTGAGTGTTATTTGCCAATTTTACAATTAATGCATCACCGTTAACCACTTCCATGACAGTAGCAGAGAAATCCTTATCCTTCGCAGCAATAACTGGAGCATTGCTGACGTAGTTGGTCCAAACTCGTAGCCTGCCCTCCTTGGCTATGCGTTCAGCAGCTCGGAGTTGTGACGCACCTATGGACAAATTAAAGTTAGCATCATACAAATCCTCGACATTCATGAACAGTAAATATTCATGTTTACTATTCATTAGTATATGAAACATTTGGTAGACTATCATTATTGAAACATACTAACCGGATTTCATAACAGCTAGAGACCAGTCAACACACCTTGCAAAGCCTTGTTTGAGCAAAGCTTCTGCAATGTTTCCTTGTGGATGTAGGATAGTACCTACAAAATTATTATTATTCACGGATTCCAAAACTACTTCGACATCTTTTTGTAGCAGTCTAGATTCAACAAAGTATCGAGCTTCCTCAGCGTACCGTTCTGAATCTCCATCTTGTTTGACTGCAGGGCACTGTATGAATGTAAAACAATATTAAGAATTATCTTCAATCTTAATTACAGTTACATAACTGCCATGCAACTTTTTTATTCCACACTTAATGACATTCTACTCAAACTACTTATTAATAATAATATGTTATATGTGACATGTACATTATATCTCACATACAACAATTCAAGAGATATTTTAAAATAGATTAGTTTTGTACAAACATACTGCATTAATAAATGTATTAAAAGCTGATATTTTCATGTAATTACGTATGTTTAATATAGTTTACTCACTCGTATTCCCGAAAGCATTAGAATCACTTGGCAGTAATCAGGAAGCATGCATATGCGCACAGTAGATCCATCCCTCACATACTCTATAATTGCTTTGATAGGTTGGCCGTTCAATTTATTCACGAGTTGTTTAGGATTCTCAATAGACCATTTGATTTGTCGCACATGATCCTGCATCAAAACATTAAACAATAAAATACATACTGAATGATTTAAGGAAAATTGTAATTGTGTCTAATGCTTGTTAAATTACAAAATATTATTTATGTTAATACCTGAAGATCAGTGCCCCAAATGCCTTTCCCCTGTGACTTAGCCACTTCTTCAATCTCCACAAGCCTTTTCAACTGTGGTATGTTACGACCACTGTCCCTAACTTTCACAAGACCTTCAGCAAGCAACAACTCGGTCACATTTTCATTTTTTGTGGTATTGCTGCTGGTCCACACAGTTCCATATTCTCTGGTTGCAGAGTTTGGTGGTTTCTCTGCTTTAAAAAGTACTTCCTTGCCAACTAACATTTTTCTTAAAAATTCACGAGCCTCCCATGCAAACGGCTCATCCTTTGTCTCAATATCACTACAATACAAACAAATTGAACTTTAATACTTGCAACTAATTATTACTTATACATAAATGGTATCTTTGTAAAATAAATACATATGTATACACAGGTAAGTACAACTTAATACGCACATTTAGTATTGGAAAATGTAACAGAGAGCTCTGTTATTTATATGGAATAAATAACAAGATAATCTAGCTGCAAGCCTGCTTCACATAGCATTGAATGTTTGAATTACTTTCAAATAATTGCTTATAAATTATAAGTGCTACATAAATTTTCACTGCAAATGTAATTTACAACTTTATTTTCGATAGTAAATATAAATCAAAACCACAATTTAATACTGTTATTTCAATTCAAGAGTTCAAAGTCTGTCAATATATTTTTGGTACTATACAACTTTCTTTTACATGTAAAAGACTTATTTTAAAAAAAAGTCCAAATCAATATGACCTCAAGAAATTGTATTCATATTTTATGACAATTGTCCCCAATGAAGTTGTTTTCAACTGGTATGTAAATGGATAGCAAATATGTATTCAAACCAAATCTAAAGTCTGTAGAAAGCTTAGTTTTGAAGTCACAATGTTTAGTGTTTACAATCCAGCAGCATGCTTTAACTATTGAATTTCCTAAAACTTATTTACCCAATCTTAAACCTCTAGAACTTTCAGTTATGAAATGAAAAATATTTTATAATGAACACCCATGCAAATGATGCTATGTGAAATTTTGTCAATTTAGTTCTTAGCTAACCACTACTCATTATGAGAAAGATTTCCTTAATGAGTCAAACATTAACATAAAATCATTAATGTTCTAATTTGATTATAAGAAAATATAACATGCTTATGTGTATTGAATAAAATACATAACTTTTTTTTTAATTTACATTTACAATGTAGGTGTCTCTGTGGCAAGACTGAATAGGCTTTTACTAAGTTTTCGCCCTTTACTATAATGGATTACATCTCAAGTTAAATCAATGTGTAGTCAAACACCAACTTATTAAAAGTACAAAAATAGAACAGTACTTGCAACATGTTGTCTGTAGAACATTTGTTACAATAAATGTGAAAATCGTCTTTATCCCCAGAGTTAAGTAACAATCATAGCAGTAATATTCTGAGTGAAATAATAAGAGCAATATGTTACTGGTATGTAATAACCAGCAACTAGGTAATCAAGTGATTTCTTTTAATTCTTGTATATTTGCCATACAATAATTTTAATGAAAATTTTGACAACAAGAGTGACTCAAATCAAAAATGATTAATTTATTTAACCCATTAACCATTTCCAAACTAGAATTTCGTAAGTTTTGCACCAACATTTAAATTTTCTTCTAAAAAAATTAAACAAATGATAAAAATAAACAACTGCAAAACTGCTAGTTCAAAAGTTATTATTAACAACAAATTATAATTCACATTACAAAATAACAATTCAATTTCAATTATACATCTGCTTGCCTACCAGGGAACAATGTTCAAAATTATATGGGAAATAATATCAATTACTTTAGTGAATGAAAACTTTTTGGTGAAACATGCATACCGGAGTCAATCTGCAGTCATTTGGCAGATTTTAGTCTTAAACACTCTTGTAAGAGGAGACTTGAGCCCCGTAGTTGAACAGTTGTGTAATTTTTATTTAGACCTATGTGTAATCTGCAGGCACTCATCATATCTTCCAGAAATAAAATTACCAAATACTAGAAAAACAAAGAACAGCCTACCAGCGCCCAAATATCCAGTATCAGAAATACTGATCTAAACAAACTTTACAACATCCGATTACAAACTGTACAGCATAAAACAAACGGATTGTGTCTATGATGTGCGATGACTAAGGGAAATGGAGCAAGACACTTACAAATTGTTACCTAAGAGATGCAAAATTTGACGCAGAACACAGTGGCTGATAAGTTAGATGACAGCTGGCCCCAGATGGAGATAAGTGGTGCAGTACAAATTGAAGTGTAAATTATTTCGAGGTCTGTACCACAATGCAAACTAACATAACAGACATTCTAAACATGCTTTGTGAATTTGCAGTTAATATCTCTGATTTCAGAATAAAGGTGTATGTTATGATTGTAAAACACAGATCTATGTAGACTGACATATGGACCATTGAATATATTACTCAATAGTGAATTTCAGCTTGACTTTCACTTTGAGCCAGATACTATGTAATAAAATACTTGGTAATTTACCAATTCCCTTCACTTGTTCAACCAATTCATATAAGAAATAAATAAGAATCTCATACCCCAGTTTTACGATTCATCATCATGAAGCACACAATTAAGGCTCATTTAAACAATATCCAACTAGTCTAGAAGGATCGTTAAAATCTGTTTGCCGCCGCGTTCCTAAGTTATTATGATAACATAAAATAAACGCGTGGTGATGTTTTGTAGCAACAGATGGGTGGAAACTTCTTGTTACCTATTCGGCGTACGCTGGCGGGCGAGTTTTGGCGCTGTGATGCCCGAAAGGGCTATCACTTTCTCGGGTGGAGGACCGCCCTGCGGCTGTTTTCTAATTACGATAGTATCCCCGGATAACACCTGTGAATACAATAAGCTTTTAACTTTTTACTGAATTATTTTATCGCTAAAATCCAAATTTATGCCGTAATTTACGATAATGCAGTGAAATATGTAATCGGCTGTATTGGATCGATCGATCGGTGAGCGCATCCATTTTATAACATGTACGTGGGAATCTAATCGATCGAGGCGGTGTCTATTATCTATTTTCTACATAGAAATGGGAATTTTTATGCCTATTAATATTATTTAGGATTACTATCGGTCGTTATAATAGTGGAGATAGGGTGCCAACAGGGCAAACTGCATTTATGAAATTAGCACGAGGCATAACTCTAAGTGAATCGTGGGTGAAAAAAAACAGAAAAAATAGGATTGATGTATTACCTGTTTGACTATTCCGGCTTTATAGCTAGGTGTTGGTGCTGGAGCACTCATTTTTAATGGAAATCACTTTGATGGCGTTAGTAAAGGAATGGCTGCTAAAAAAATTCTGAGAGAAAGACACGACCGCACACAGCGCAACTACGGAAACTGGCGAAACGTGGCGAACGGTTAGTGTTGCCAGATTTCAGAATAATGCATCGACACAGCTTATATATAAAATTTTACCTACTGTT
>DWPQ01000810.1:0-14377 GCA_018251795.1 Perichares adela | reverse complement strand
GGGTTAGCTAGTATAGATATAGATATGTATAAAAGTGATTTTTGTATGGATATGCTTACAGAGTTTAGTATTTGTAAAAAAATGGTACAGCAGAAAAGCGGTACACGCAATCGAGTAACAAGAAAAATGCAGAATTTATTTGCGTCTTCGACTACCTAAATAAAATGCAACTATCTTTTATGGGGTTTGGTTTTGCACTGTTTCTTCTCCTCAATGACAAAGCACCGTTTTGTCATAGTAGTGGCAGTAAAATTAAACGTGTATAATTTTTAAATTTCAATTAATGTTCTCTTTCACCTGAGAATTTTCCATAATGTTCCCGGTGTTTGAAATCTGCCAACCCGCACTTGGTCAATGGGTTTGTTTTGTTTCTGATGGACATTCTGCTGTTGGCCCTAGCGGCCTTTACAGCTTCACGCGGACAGAGTCCAAGTCCGGCGGACTTGGTCAACGGGCTAGACTTAAATAATATATAGCCTTAAAACCTCTCAATATGACAGGAGACCCGAGCCTAGCAGTGGGACAAATAGGGCTTATAATGATATTAATTGACCTTTACTACCTAATTAAGATTTGTTTTCAGATCAAAGCGTTTAATAACAGTTCTAAATCCGATAAGGACATACGGTTGTGTACTACGTGTTGTGTACCGTATGTCCTTATCGTAATTAATACAATGTCTCACGAATCCTTCAATAATACAATAGTTCTAAATCCGTTCATCCAACGTCTCAACATCATAACTTTATTCTATCTGCATAGAATGCTAAACCATGACCTATATTGATATTAATTGGACGACACGGTGCGATTGGTTGCGACTAACAGACTAAAGCCGATATCAATTGTAGGAATTTCCTTTGTGAGTATATATGTGTCACATAAATCCCGTCGGCTGCGATGGAATAAATACGCGGTGTATTGAAATGCGCTGTGAATAATTTCATTTCGCTATTCTTAAAGACACTGACTAGAGTTGGAATGGTTGTTTAACTCTGTGACAGTTAAATCGTAAAAGAAAAATTGTTTATTTCTGTAAACTACGTATGAGCATTTATTTTCCGCTCCACGTTTTTAATATTTTAAGCCTTATTAGTTTCAGAGTGAAAAGTTTATTAAGGTTTATTCGAAAAAATCGCCTGCGTCACATTGACTATTTAATTAACACGCGAGTCATCCTAGTTGGTATTTGTTTTTTGTTAGGACAAAACAAAAATTCAAATATTTTTTTATGTATTTTGTTGTTTTCGATATCCTGCATATCCTTTAATTGCGGATAAGTAACTCGGTTACATGAAACTTATGTTGTCAAAAATTACTAGACATTTAGTACGTAAAGTTGGGGGGAAGGATTATACCCCAAAAGTCTAACGAGTAAGACAGTAAAAGCATTTCTTGCCCATCTACAGTGGGTGGTATAGATGGAGCTCCACTCCATCTGTCCTTGTGTGGACTCAAGAAAAGTGGACCCAGCTCGCCAAGATCGCTAGGTCCCGTACTAACCAGTTTAATCGCCACTCTTTCAAGTTAGTGGGGTTTTTCTTGTGACTTCCTTGACTACCTCCCTTGACTCTAAAATAAACCGAGAAATCATTCCGGAGAGTCAGTAATGAATAGGTTCAAGCCACCGTTATATTATCGTGTCATTGCCACTGGTGTTACTTCTACAGGCGGCGTGTTTAATATCTAGTAGTATCCCGTAGTAGTACTAGTAGCATCTATAGTATCTAGTAGTCCGTCTTCATTTGATGTCAGATACAGTATGCAGCTCCTGCGATGGTTGCTTGAGTTTATTCTACTTGTAGTCTCAGTATTAGCAGTAGTTGCCTTAGACATGTTTCGTACGTTTTTACGTAACTACTTAGTAAGCATAGGAAGCTATTAAAGCATTCAGGTAAGTATTGTACTTATACTGAACAAAGGCTGTAGCAATTACTCGTATTTTGATGCTACGGATAATGACGTAATCATACAGTAAAGGATCATACAGTAAATGGTTTCAAATATTCTGTTTTAGTTTATTAATTACATGTGATATGCATTGCGTTCAATAAACGTCAAGCACGAGCACATAGACGGACTTAATTTATGGCATTATGTAGATGAGTAGCCGTTTATTGACGTCGTGCGTGTGTGAGTAATGTTATTTAGTAGTAGTACTCTGAAATATGTTGTAGCAATATGTTGTCAATATTGGAATTTAAGTAATACATCGTTACGTTTTCGGTATCAAATAAATATTTTGAGGGACGTATATTACGTAGTAATATTATGACGTCGGTTGCGCTAAATGTCAAATAATAGTATCAGACGTTTCTAGTTGAACTGAAATTCTAGAAACAAGTGTGAAAGAAAAATCGATTCAGTTTGAAGTGTTAAAGAGCTAGTTAACTAATGTAATCAGTCATTGGTTATATGTATAATTTTATTTTTACCTGTAACTTATCGTTGTTAACTTTGTTGCTATGGCCGCCTGTCATTGGTTATATGTATTATAATTTGAAAATACTCTCGTGCATTTCGTCTTTACAAAACGTACACATCTCTCATGGACTTCGATGTGTTCAAAACTACATACCTGGCTTATTGATAAAAAATGGAAGTAAAGAACACTAAAGATGCGCCGCAGTTAATCGCTAAGTCTTTGTTACGTCTGAATGTAATGTTTCGCGATTTTTACTGCGAAATTCTTGTTTATTTGCCCGTGTATCTTTGTCATCTCAGGTGGGGTTGGATAAGAGCTACCTCTTGTTAGTTGCAAGAAGGGGTTAAATTAACAATGTTTGCGTAGCTGCACTCCAGTTTGAAGCGCGTAATAGCAAAGAATACTAATTATTACTGCGAGATTTCACAGAAGAGGTACAACTTCAATAAAAAAAGCGATGATTATGGTTGAAGAGGGAACGTAGGGGTAATGCCATCACTTAAATAACGCAAAACATAACATGCATGAACGACTACATACGGGCTCTGGGGGCGGGAAATATTTATGTAATCATAACTTTTATGTAATATTTATGTAAGTATGTTCTGGTAAGCCAATTCTTACCAGAACATACTTGCATAATGCCTTCGTTTTAAACTACATAGTCAATGAGCATCTGTTAATATTATGGTTGTAGTAAGAAGATTATCAAGTACGTATTACTTTATTTTTAAGTAATATTTTTAACGCGTTACCATTTGTAGGGATGCTTGAGTTTAAAATTTTACGATTTAAACCATTCCTCTAATAAATTGTTAAAACACAGAAAATTGTTTCTTTGAAGTTCACGGGTTTCAGTGAACAAAAACATCGCGAGGAAACCTGCGCACTTGAGAGTTCTGTATAATCTTCACACAGAAGTCTGCTAAAGTGCAAGTGTAACGGTTGCTCAAGGGTATATATTCCTTATGATGTGAAACCCAAACAAATCAATTGAACAGTTACCACTTGTGATAATAACATATTCGTCGTATTTTGTACATCATAAGTTATTTGCAATATTGGTGTGACGTCAGAAAGATAAAAGACTTTTTGCATTCTCGCGTTGATTTCTAAAGAGTCTTACGATACCTAATTTATCGCGATAACCATGCAAATACTTATACGCTCCACCGGCAGCTGTAGATCTCTACATCTCCGCATCGAATGCCTTTGTATAGCCCGCTTTTTATTTTTATTGGCAATTAAACAATTAACCCATTCGGATGTACAAAGGACGCTTTCTGAGACCCCTTAGAGGGAGAGAAATTTTATACCTATTCAAAAGCATTGTGGTAAATTTTAGGTCGTTTATTTTATTTTAGATGAAAGCGTTTTTGGTACAGTGAAAATGCGGTGTACTTTGTTTGGTAAAAATAAGTCTCACAGCTGGATAGACACCCAGGGGAGCTTAAATTAGGTTCAGACTTTTGTTAGCACAAAAGGTTATTAAGCTAATTTACTTATTAACCACCCTTGAAGTGTTTATAGCCCGACGACTTTAATCTATTGTAATTTATCGATCGGGTTAACGAACTGCTTCCGCTATCGGTAGTTTAATAGCCGCTAGCGGCAAAATGTTTTTAGCGCTTTCTTGCTTCAGTCGGAACATTGAGCCAACGCTTCGTTTGTTATCATTAGATGTCAAATGCTTTTGGCCATAAGAACTATCGACGATCGAGTGGGCCACTAACCCTTCCATCAATGTTTTTAGCGCTTTCTTGCTTCAATCGGAACATTGAGCCAACGCTTCGTTTGTTATCATTAGATGTCAAATGCTTTTGGTCATAAGAACTATCGACGATCGAGTAGGCCACTAACCCTTCCATCAATCCGCACTAATGATGAAGTACGCTATAAGCGTCCTCAATCCCGAGAGGAAACCCCTCCAGAGAGCTACTAACAGGTTGAAGCAATGCTTATTAAGCTCGCTCGCTAGTAACTAAATTATGAAGCACACTGCACTATAGTTATGGCCACTGATGTATCAAACTAGCAAACACTAAGTCGAATCGTGTAACTTCGGTAATATATCTCCCATTAAGGGATGCCACTAATATTTGGCTATTATTCTGTCGGCCTTTTCCTGCTTACCTTTCTGATTGAGTTTTAGCGAGAACCGGACACCCAATCGTATAAAAGATCTTCCTCGTATATATTTTCAAACAAAATAAGTAAATGTATGAATCTATTTCTTATTATGCACTGATTCGTCAACAATTCTTTAACAGCAAAATTATAAAAGCTTTAATTTTGATAGTATTTTTGTATGGTAAACTGGAAATCCATTATGTCATTAATTTTGGAAACAATTACTCATAAGGAAGTAAACTTGGTTATGTAAATCTATTTTAAAGCTAAATTTCTAATAAAAACGAATTATTAAGTATTTTAAGATTTTTGGATATAGGTACCTCAAAGGTTTGAAAAAGGCGATTAAAGTTATGGAAATGTTGGCAAAGTTAATATAATTATAGTAATTTAGAGATTAATACGCATCATTAGATAGGGTTTTCACCTAAATTATCTATATTTTATTTTTCGCTTATATATTTATATGGTTATTACGATACATATATTTATTAGTTATTAGTTATTACTATACATATACTCTTTTTAGGTAAGCATAGACCACTTTTGTGTTTGGTAATTACGCGCGATATGTCATATCGTTGCGTGACAATAAGTCCTTCATACTGTAGCGAGCGACTATGACATTAATACCAAAATTATTTAATATCTAACAACTGCTCGTTAGTATATAATCATCTAAAATAATTATAAAAGGTCTTTGAACTCGCTGTATTCAAACTTACCTATTCATTACAGGTTAACTTGACGGGATTTCACAGACAATCGCCCATTATCGCCAAATCCTAATACCTTTGTATTCTATTCGAAGTTAACAGCTTTGATAATGAACTTCAAGATCTTTTGAAGTTTTTGTTAAAATAAAACTCACTTAAAACTTCAGGAGGGTTGTGCTCGATAAGTTATGGTAATAAAGGCGGTTAAATCTATTCTTGTGTCGTAAAACTTTAGATGACTAAATTGTGTTTAGTTTTTCTTATGCAAAGACGTTAGCTATGTTTGGTTAGCAAGTGGTTGAGAGCTTATGAAAAGTTTCAAAGAGCTCCTGAAAAGGGAGACATGTTAAGTTCTTGATCAGCAACGTTTCTGTAGTCTTTGTGGTAGACGTTCATTGAGGCGATGACTAAGTACAAGTGTAGCGTCAAATGGTTCATCTTCTCTTTAGCCACTAAAAACTCAAAGTTAAGTTTGGGATTTAAGGTGCTTCTCGATTTTTAAACAACCTCGACTGCTGGTACTATAGAGAACTATAACTATAATTCTATAGAATAACTGATGAAATTTGAATGATTTGTTTGATGCTACTTTCTATTATACCATTCGGGTAATCCGTGATCCATAATCATGAGTGATGGGTGTTTTTAACAACCAAACTAGTTAGCAGTCGATAAAAAAATCAATAGTTTAATATCTGGCAAACGAGCGAACGGGTCATCTTATGGTAAGCAAGCACCACAGCTCATAGACATCCGTGCCACCAAAAGTATCACTACTGACCTAGATCCACTTATTACTAGCCTTTGATAGTTTGAGTTTTGATGGTATCATGCGCACTATCACTGCAACCGAAATTCGTCGAGAAATTACACGGAAACTAAAAGGAGGGTGACAACCCAATTAGAAAGCCAAACAGGTCAAGAACACTACCACCAGAAAAAAAAATGTATAACGTATCTCAATTGTACTGCTGGAGTCAGTTAACGAGCTGATTTATAGCTTCCTTCTTAAACAGCAATACGATGGTGACATTAGTGTTGTTGATTTGATTGAACCTCGGTGAATATTGTTCGTGATGTGTAGCGTATGCATGTTTGTTACTATTAGAAAACATCAACCAGCATCAAGTTTTGATGGAGATTGACCATAAATAGCGTTCATTATACCTCGTAATTGTTCCACTACTGAGCTCGGTTCTTCTTTCGTATCGGCTTACGGTAAAGGTCACAGTCCACCACACTTGCCAATTAAGGATTTGGCTTCACCTTAGATATCATTATAGAGAATTTTGAGGTATTCAGATTTCCTCATGACATTTTCCTTCACCGAAGCAAATAGTAATTAATTTCTAAGAAGCACATTACTTTTAAACATTAGAGATACGATTCGATTTCGTAAAGTAAATTAGCATCCAAATTAAATTTACTCCTATCCTAGTCAATCTTAATGTTATCGGTAAAGGGTCTTTAAACTCACATCCATTGTTAAAAGTTCCATGTTATAATCGTCATAGAATAAATAAAATCTTACACAATTAATTGATGGCATATAAATAAAATTCTTGAGGTATATTTTATGTTTATTTAATAAAAATCTCTTTTGACTTGAACACGATCACTAAATTACAGACAAAGAAATTTCGTGTAACATTGATTATTTTACTTCATAATCAGTCGAGTGAAACGATACATACAAAACGAAACTCGCTGACTGAAATAATAATTGCTTATTATAATATTTACAATAATTTATAGAGATACCAGAGAGAAACGAATCAAGTAGGTATAATAATTTGTTCAAATTCGCTTTAAAAGGGTTTGAATTTCCTTTATGTATGAGCTCTGTACCCTACTAAAGATATCTACAGTAAGTTTTGTTGAGGTTGTAGCGTGATGCCCTCGACTAGCCAGAGAAATTAAAATTTACCTTGGTTCATCTCAAATTCGCTCTGTGGTTATTTGATCATGCAGTGTTCACAAAAATAAGCCCCCACGAATAATCCCTTTGTATAGTGTTCATGAAAAAATAGTTCCCACAAATAATTCCTTTGTGAATTATATTTTAACGTTTTTTTATTCTGTTATTATACCATCATTAGGCGAATCGTACTTTGATTGCTATTGTTTTAAAATTATATGATTTCTTTATTCCTCGGGCAACACTTATATCTTGAAAAACATAGTCTAGGCTATCAAAATAAAAAATATTGAATAAACTACATATGTCATCACAATTACTGTTACCAGATGTGCTAGTCAATAGTTTGTTTGTTTCTGATGGACATTTTGCTGTTGGCCCTAGCGGCCTTTACAGCTTCACGCGGACAGAGAGGCGAGCTTGGAATGCTCCGCCAGAGTAGTCAATAGTTTTACGAAATGGACTTAATGTAAATATCGTTAGCATGGCATTTATAGTAATCATGATATTGTTCCGGTAATATAATAAAACTCGGAGGTTCCATATTAGTGAAAAGGTAAGACATGAAGAAAACAGCCATTTACTTGCGATGGTTCAGTATTTTAACAAAAATATTTCAGTGGAACTTGATACCATATTTATATATAACCGACTCGTTTTTCTCAGTTTTAACAATACAGCGTGGACATATAATTTAAATATGAAACTTACATAAATAACATCAAAGCAGCTTGTTTACTCCAAAACAAAATTGAATGAAAGTTTACAGTTTTTATTTTTAATTATGTGAAATAAAGAAGTATTTACGCAAGTATAATTCATTGCCAATTTCCTATGATACTTATCGTACAAGTAGGAAACTTATTAAATTGGTGTCATATTATTGTATGTAAAGTAATATTAAGTCGTTATGTTTGTCGTAGTTTCGTGTTTGCGTTTATATCGCGATAAATACACTATATGTGAAAAATGCACCATATGTTTTAATTTCCACTCAAAATAGATATTTGTCAATAATTAATACTTGAGCAGATACTCCTTTTAATGATAAGCGAAGGTGAAAATTTTATTCAAGTTGGAATTTGTAATCGTTTCCAGATATGTCGATAAAATAGAATGCGTTATATTTCCATTGGAATAATTCCTACACTTGAAATTCAAAGTGAAATTTATCTTAGTTCAATTTATCTACGTAAACCTTTTTAATATTTAAATATCGTTAACTGGAGCAGCCTCTCGGACTCTACTCTAACAAATAAAAGCGTAGCATCAGCTGTTTTGGAATGACTTTATTTTCATGAGATTTTGAATGTTTCTAGTCAAATTGTTATAATAATAAAAGTATCTTTCGTGTTAGCGATTGAATATCAGAATTACTCCAATGTACAATAACTTTCATAAATTAAATGATCCAGGAAAAACAATAACAAAAATGCTAAATAAAAGCGACATTTACGTTTTATTTCTAAGAAGTGCCGGTTGCGTTTCAGACTTGTCGCGTACAAAAATTTCGTGTAATGCAAATGCTGTTTTTTCATACACTAGCTATGTACATAAATAACATAAAAGTGCACCATAGTTATTTCTATTTACAAAATGTACAATACACGCTAACAAATATTAACATTTACCTTATGAGTACGATTAACGTGACTTATTAAACATTTTTGTTACAGAGTTTAAATTAGTAGGTTGGACCATGGATTTACATTTACGTGCATTAAAATAACTTTTTTTGGCTTAGAAACACGTTTACAAATACAACATACCAGTTAAGATCGAAACAGCTATCAGCCTTGAAACTGATATAGATTAAAAAACACATTGAAAAGTTAAGACATGTAACTACATCCAGAAATGTCAAAATTTTGCTATTTGGCCATTTCGCCTCGTACAAAATCAGATTAGTGTCAGCCTTTTTGTACCTAATACCTACTAAAAGTTGATAATCAACAACAATGCGATCATTATGTTTCTATGAAACTGTTGTTATAACAATACAAAATATCCATTAGGCTTTTCTATCACTTCAACGTATACTCCTCGACCGTCTATTAATTAATTACTCATTTATTTACACTGGATTTAAACATGACAGAATAACTTAAGCCAAGCCTAAGTCAGTTTGTCTTTAAGACTAACTGAGAGGTGTATCCACACCTACTTAGTACCCATCGTTTGAGAATCAAATGGAATGTTGCTATGAAAATATCTCGTATATATCCCGAGATTGCGGCAGAAATTTATTCTCAACCAACGCAGTAAAACGCATGTAGTTTCGCAGGCCACAAAGAAAGTAGGACACGAGAATAGTAAATATGTTTCAGTCATGAAACACATGTCAAGTCGAATTTATGTCATGTTTGAATAGGATTTATTCAAGCAACGACGCGATTGTCATAACTTAACCTATTGTTCCTAAAACGTTGCTCATGTACAAAACGATTGCTCTGCTATTGAATTTCAAAGTTGCAACAATCTTATAAAAGAAAGTTCAGTATTAACTTCCTCGAATAAGGCTGAAGGAAAGATTCTATATAAATGCCGAATATAAAATTTCTATACAAGTACTGTATTACTCTAATTTAATCCACCTTTTCCGTTTTGATTTTGAACTAAGTAGTATTTCAGATGAGTTGGAGCCTGGGAATGAGGGGTTGAGCCCCTCAACTCTGTGCTAGGGAATCCAACGGCACCACCAGTTTTCCGTTTGAGTAGCTGTAACAAACAAAATAATCTAAATTTTAACGAGATACACAAAATATTCTTCTTAAATAATCTTCGCTTCAAAGAAATTGTTAGTTAACTTCTTTTAGAAATAGAGAAACAATTGATTAAACGTATCACAAACATTAACCTGTAAGGTATTGTAGTTGTTCTGGATTTAGCTCTGCTTGGCCTACAGCCCTCATCTGCAACCAAGACATTTCACTATTAATGATTCTCTCAACATATTAGCGCAGTTCATATCTAATAAACATACAACGTATGTCTTGGTAGACTAATCGGGAAGTTTTCGTTGTCTCGTAGTTATACACTATCGACGCAGCTTAATTAACTGGAAGAGCATGCTATTGTCTCGATACTTGCGGAACAATACTTATCTTATGCCGAAGTTGGCAGAAGTAATATCTGCGATACCTTAATGAGAGAACTTTGTATCGACTTTGTTAATCGTTTCTGACCTAGCCACATCGCTACTTTCTTTCTTCTCTACGCATTTTAGCTTTCAAGGTAAATAAAATGTACAAGGTGTATCAACGGCAAACATTTCAATAACATGTTCTAATATAGAACGAAATAATACTATTGTTTAATAAGCTTTAACCACATACTGTTTTTACCAATGGTGTATATTAATCTAGTGATAGATTTAATTAATTATGATAGTTTTAAATGTCAAATGTCAGCATAACCTGTCGTTCTCGTGTTTGTGATGCGTGCAGACCTGGCTTTAACTAACTTACTATATTTTCACTAACTTGCTTTTAACCCTTTACTATTGTAGTGAACTGCAACGTGTAATGTAATGGTATTTTAAATGAAATAAAATAGTTCTACAAGGAATTGTTTGATACCCTTTGTGAGGTAAAAACAAAATGTTAAATGGACGCGCAAATAAAGATCAAAAACAAAAATAAAAAGAACACCTAATTTGCGATATCCATGAAATCTAATCAAAGCATACAATGTTTATGTAGTTTTGCAGTCTAACGCTAACAATTTACTTGAAATACTATTTAGTGGGACCCTTACCATGGTTCGGCTAACATCGTTGTGATAGGCACGCATCGCATTTGACGGGCTCGACACGTCGCTTGCCCTGAGAGCCCTGCGAGCCGGACTTACGCCGGAAAGTGTACCTAACGAGCAGACCTGCAATGCAAAACGCGGTACCGTTAACAAAACAAACAAAAGAAAATAACAAATAGCTAAGCGCGTCCATCTGATAAACCCCCATGGGTGTATGAAAGCGGGTCAAAATAAAATATTACTCGCAAGAATTTCATGACTTGATACCGCTCCGATTCACTTACGTTTTACGTGAGAATTAATTTTCGTATCGTGATATAACGAGTTGAGAAATTACTTTGTGTATGGTATTAAGTGATGAATGTCACAGAAATGTATTTATGCGTTAGAGCTAAATTCAGAATGAATAGTTTATTTTGTTGTCAGAAGATACTAATTCTCCTATTTTGTACTGAGAAAAGTTGTTAGTTTTTACATGCATTATTTATTATTATTATTATAAAAAGATTATAGGTATGTAGTATGCATTATTGTTTTTTACTCAATTATCAAACATACAGTTTTAACTCACCAGTGAGACCAGCCTTGTTGATGCTGTTTGAACTCGAAAAGCCAGATATTTTCTTCCAGGCTTTTTTGTTCCAAAATCCTGTTGTTTTAGCATCACCACAGCTAGAACTTCGTGGAGACGGTAATTCTCTTGGACACCTTAAACTGCATTCTTCTGCGCCCAAGATTCGAACGCCAGCACCTCGAGTACCATATGCTACAGCAGGTAAGTGGGGGACAGACCCTGTTGGTTTTCGTCTTAAACTTCCAACATAACTTGCTCCACTGCTACTCCCACTAAAACCGCTATCTAAGTCAGGAGGATTACAACTAGCAGGAGATAACAATTCATCGGTTGGTCCTACTCTTAAAAGTTCTTCTATATTATCTCTATCTTCCGCTCTTTCCGAATCTGGTGATTCACATTCAGGCATTAACATTGCCTCAACACTAAGGTTTAATTCTCCTAGAATTCGTTTATGTCTTGATTCCACCCTACGGACTTCTTCTTCAACCACACTTCTATCGAGTGAAACGAGAGATTGTCGTGGTACGTAGCGATGTTTTGGACAAGTTCTAGACCCATCAGTTATTTCCTCGTAAATATTTTCCTCTGTTCCATATCTTGTGACATAATTATGTCGCGCAATTCTGTCTCTTGGAATACCGCCCCGGCCTCTTTGACGATGAGCTTTTCTTGATGAAGAAGGCATCGATAAATGATGATCGTAGTAAGCATATGAATAGTCTACTGGTTCAAATCTCTCCATAGTAGCAGCGATATTACTTCTGTTCCAGCTTTGTGGTGGTGGTTCTCTTGATAAGTTTATTGCCGCAAGTCTCGCTGGTAATATTTCGTCT
Organism: Perichares adela; assembly: GCA_018251795.1. Taxonomy (NCBI): domain Eukaryota; kingdom Metazoa; phylum Arthropoda; class Insecta; order Lepidoptera; family Hesperiidae; genus Perichares; species Perichares adela. The sequence goes on along the minus strand of DWPQ01000810.1, from coordinate 2,025 downwards.
AGATCTCGAGCGCAGCGTTCATCAAGTGATTGCGCGCCATCATCTTCTTCTCGTCTATGCTTTCTATGCGGCCGACGAGCAGTTTGGGATCGCTGATTGCCGCGTTCACAATCAGAGCCGTGTTCATGATTATAATCAGGAGTGTGGCTTCTATTGAAATCCCCAGGATGATGCTTGCAATCCACAGTATGAAAATTACTGTGCCTTAGGCTGAACGTGGAGTTCCCTTCGTAATCTGAGCGATCGTAGCAAGGACTGTCGTCGGCGTTGCTGGTATGAGCATGGGGACAATCGGCGGCTATACCGGATTCCGATGAAGGGTAGTCGTGTACCTCGGCAGTAATAAGTACTCTGTCGTCTGGTCGTGCCGGCTCTGACGTAGCGTGGCGGTGATGAGGCCGGGGTCGACCTGTTTCGCGGCAGCTTGCAAATGCTCGTTGGAGATGGGATGCATGTGGGTATCTTCCACAACGTGAATCGAACACCGCCTCCCCTGACTCGTCGGGGCTCGGCGGCGCGCTGCGTGATTCCATGGCTCATCCTCTCATTACCAATGAGTACCTGTAAGTGTAACAAAATTGTGTTTTTATAATGTATCAAAATGTATTTATCTATATTATTATTTATCTATTTTGCTAATTTACCATTACAGGTTGGTAGCCCAATGCGGTAAACATATATTTTTTCATAATTATTTAAGTCTAACATATTATATCTGTAACTGAAAATATCTACTGTATCATGCGTTGCATTGATTATAGATACTGCTCTTGTGCGTGGCGTTTTTGCCAACAGGACTGTTCTAGACATTGATTGGTATGACCTACTAGTACTACTTACTGGTATGAAGAAATATCTAGAAACGTTATATATTTTTTGCTTTTAATAAACGTTCCCGATACACAAGATGGGAGACCGGGGGCAATGAATCCGAAATTACATGCTCCGTGATAAGGGTAGGGTAAGTGACGATCAACACAGCAGCCGACGTCGATATATCATCATCAGTCGCCGGGTAATAAATTGGGGTTTCACACCGTGTTTATAGTGGGTTACTGTACCTACACGTTCACTTTGACTTTTGTTGCTTATATAATGCGGAGTTAACATTTTATTCTGAATATATCAATAATTATTGTTACTGATATCATTGTATTGTTAACAAAATGTTTTATCTATTATTGTACCTTAAAAAGATATTGGTTTTATCATTTTGACGTATAACAATGAATATTCCGGGAAACCATAGAATGCTTGACGGTTTATTGTTTGTTGAATATTTCAAAAACATATATTTTTTGTTTTACAAAAAGTCATAAAAACTGCTTTACACGATTTGTTATTTTTATGTTTCCTGCTTAACAAATGGAAGTGTCACCGCAATCTTATAAACTAGAATGGAGCAGAGATAATTTTATTCAAATAAATCTTCTGTGTATTAGACTATAAAATAATATTCCAGTGGCATATAAATGGTGCTCATCTATCGAAAGGAAAAATGTAATAAATCCAATTTTATCATAAAAGAATTCCACATTACAGTTTTATTGCGATCCCACTGAAAGTTATTGCACAAATTTCAGACCAATTTATTACGATAACGATAATAAGTGTCCGTGAACTAGACATGGGGAGTTTACCCTACAGTCGTTGTCATGACAACGCTATTTCAATCGCTGTCCATTTCAATCGATCACGGGTGAGTTTGTGACAAAATGAATTGTTTTTAATTAATCATTTTTATATTTTAAATAACATCCTTATAGTCATAATAAATTGTATTTGGCCCCTAAAACGTCTTAACAAAATCTAAAAACAAACGCTAACTGCAACCTAGACTTACCAAAATCATCTTAAACTAAAGGAATTCCATTTAACGACATGGATACGACTTATTTCCAGTTGTTTTGACTAATTTGTATAATATAATAGCACGCTTGTGTATAGATGGTTACTCGACGAATCTCAAAACAAATGGTTTACTATATGTGACCAAGTGAGGACTTATAATGAAGGTGATTCTAT
>DWPQ01000809.1:0-14379 GCA_018251795.1 Perichares adela | reverse complement strand
GATTTTAAACTTACATCATCGCGGAAACTAAACATTTTAATTGCAACGGGTACCAACGATATTTGTATTTTATGCCGTTATTTCGACTCAGTTGCATGGATCGTGGTGGGTAACGCTCGACTCAAGAGTTCCTCCCCACCACCGGGGTCTCGCCTTCACCACGATCCATGCAACTGGGTCGACATATCGGCATGAAATACAAAAATAAAGAGTACCCGTTACAGTTAAAATGTTTTCACATTTTAACAACAGGCAACTTACAGCTCTGCGCCGTATGCATGATGAAAGACGAGCCAAAAGCGTGTCGTTCGTGGGGAGATGTCTACTAATTAAATCCATTTAATAATAGCTTCTTTGTTCTTAATTTAGGATACATAATTACATAGGGTCTAATATTTATCTATACTAATATTATAAAGATGATACATTTGATTGTTGAATAGGCTCCGAAATTACTGGACTGATTTGAAAAAATATTTTACCATTAGCAGCCGACATTATCCCTGATGAACATAAGCTACTTTTTACCGCAGAAAAATGCTTGATTCCTACGGGAAAAGGGTAATAATTACAAGTTAAATACTTAAAACAATATTTGCAGGGCAAGCTAGTGATTATATGAAATCTCTAAGTTCGGTGAGCCTTTTGGTATAGGCCTCCTCTTCCAATGGGTTCTATCCCTTGCCACGCTCAGCCAGAAAGGTCCTACCGTCTGTTTTAAGTCATCTTCCCATTTCCTGACTTGACGCCCTCGCCTTCTATTGCCATCTCTTGGTTGCTAAACCGTGACTTGTTTGCATTCAAGCCTTGGTTATTAATTGGTTTTGCAATCTGTGGATTACTGTAATCATCTTGAAAGTAATAATTGCAACGTAAAACTATAGTCTTATTTAAAGCTAATGTTAGAAGAATTCACTATTTGAAATTAAGTGCCACTTGCTTTAATTAAGGAAAATATTTTATTATTATCGTAAAGATCCCTGCAAACGTATGCAGGTTTCCTCGCGATGTTTTCCTTCACCGTAGCAAGTGGTAATTAATTTCTAACATTGGCTATTTAATTTTTTCTTTACCGCTGATTAACCATTCCTCAAGATGTTTTCCTGCATCGAAGCAGGTGATAATTAACTTCTAATACGCACATCATTTTGAAAACTATTGTTGTGTGCGGGATCCGAATGGCACCACCGATTTTGACGGGACTTTCACTGGAAGATATTCGGTATTCGGATTTACGCGGGAAAAACTTTGCGACGCATTGATTTCCACGCGGCCAAGGTCGCAGGTACAGCTAGTAAGAAATAATTTAAACAGTCAACAATAACCAATATATATCATTCCATTTATAGCCATGTCGCCATCTACGCGGGATACGTGATTAAAATAACTTGTGTCTCCAGCCATGAATTGCTATTGTGAATGCAATCTGTATTCGCTAGCTCTTTTTGTAACCTGACTCCAATGGTTTAATTAAGGTTGAGTTAATATTTATAGAGCGGATTTTGTCTTCATAAACTAAGGGACCGTCCATTAAATCACATAAGGGGTGGGGTTACTCGAAGGGTGGGGGCAGGGGGTAGTCTTAAACCTCACCACGTGCACCAAGAGTGGGGGGGGGGGTAAAAGATTATCACATGATTAAAGGACGGCTCCTAAAGTGTCAGGCCGCAGTTTTCGTATTTATAAACATTACTTTGACTAAGCCTAAGCATAAGCTGAGTGTATTTTGAGTTCACAATTTTGAATGACTTACGAATATCTTACGCTAATCGCTCAAGAGTACTTCATACTAGAAATCGAAGCTTAATCAAAGATAAGTAGCGCGGTTTAAAGATTCACCCTAAGTATTTACTTTTTAATATAGCTTATCAAATCGAGCGTTTGTCTGTGACTCAGGAACTAGCTAATTACATGCGTTCTCTGAAACTATTTATAAAACAAGCGGTAGATAACCACTCAATGAAGTATTATAGTAACAATAGGTAATAAGACGAGAAGTGATTAACCGAATGAAATGCGATCGCTCAAGACGCATTATAATGAAAACACGCGATTTACTAATTGGATGGCTAATGGGATTATTGAAATTGTACCAAAGTGTGTTAGTGGACTGACTAGCCGTGTTATACGGCTAGACTGAGTCAATGTTCGCTTAATTTAATTAGATACACTCACGCAATCACAGTCAATAAAGAAAACGTTAATTACGCTACTCGGGCATCTGTAGGGGTTTTCTGAAGAGATTTTACACAAAGCTTATGTCTATAAGCCTCAGCATACTTACATTACATTGTGGTTATTCGTTTTTAGTTTAAATTTTCTTGTTTGGCACAAATAGGACTGACTGTATCAAATTTTAAACCAGAAAAACAAATATTTAAATTATGAGCGATAGTGTTAAATTATTCTTTCTGTTGTACAAAATTTGCTTAAGGTTATTTGAAAACGCAAGTCACGCAATTAATGTATACATCGTATTAATTTTAAAAGAAACCAAGTTGTAACATATGTATATTTGCGTATCATTTAAGAGAGTGAATAAAAAAGACGAATTGCTAAAATGTATTTATACTAAACAAAGTACAAACCTTAACACCAACAAATGTCATAGCGCACGACTTTGTCCCTATTACAGCGATCTCTTCCAGGCATCTGTTATTTGGAGTACCTTACTAAGAATACACTGACCTCTTCCACAAATATATTATTTGGAGTACTATACTAAGAATACACAGATCTCTTCCAGGCATCCATTATTTGGAGTACATTACTAAGCTAATTATGTGTTGGGAATAAATATAAATTGCTACTTTCTTTGCATTTTCCAGCCCTTATGGGTGAGAAGCCGTATCCGTTCAAAGCGCCGTCACCGCAAGATATGGTGTTATTGCGTAAGGCGATCGAGGCAGGCCTCACGGTGACGGTGCGGGACCGCGTGTGGGACAACCCCCGGTACCTCGTCAGCAGTGGGAACACGCCGGCTATTGTACAGGTAATTGAAGAAATAAACACCTTTCTACGATATAGCTTTAGAGTTTTCGTCAGCGGAGATGTGAGAGAAGATAATGATGTTACTTGGTTGCTGGTTAGAATCGGAATAATTTATTAGTAAAAATATATCTCTATTTATAAAAAAAATGGTACATAAAAGTTGCAGAGGGAACTCTTTAGTTGGCGGGAAGTCCCTGTATTTATCATTTCTTATATTACATAAATAGGGTACAGTCAACGGTCGGCGAGCATCTAACATATAAAAGCGGGAAGTCCCTGTATGTATTGTTTCCTAGTCGGTCGGCGAGCGTTTGAAACATAAACGCGGGAAGTCCCGAAACTTTCTGTTAGCTGTGTGTTTACAGCTACATAGCTACATACTGACTAGCCGACTGAAGGACACTTATCAAGTCAACAAACGAGCTGGCAGGCCATCCGATACCTCCCTGTAGCTATGGTTTGGCCAACAAGTCGTAAGAGGCGACTAAAGGGGGCTTTTGGGGTTGCGGGCGGCTAGAGTGGGAGCTCGAACCGTCCAATGACAGCCAAGAGAAGGAGGACGGTTCGCGTGGCCGCGTACCGTCGTGAATAGGGACAATAAATGGGGCTGATACCCTCGTGTTTAGAGCCTAGAAGTAAGGGTGCCGCGCTTGAAGGACTCCGGTTACGTTCCTTTGGAGATCCCGGAGTCCACTTAGCGCTGAGGAACGCCACCGGGGAGGTTTTAGTGAAGTCAAATCCCACATACCCCTGCGTCGCTTCCACGGGACGAGAGACCTATGAAAGTTTACCTTCGAGAAAAAAAATGGCCATGCGATCCCGCGTTGTTAGCCAAAAGAAAAAAATACTTGAAGTACACTCAACTTACGTGCTAAATATCGAAACCTAAGTAACCTGAGTTACCTTCGCTGTAAAACAATGTAGTATGAACACGCTCGTCCACAGGAAGGCTCGCGCTACAACGCTCTCCATATAGCGGCGAAGACTTCGAATGCGGAGATCTGCGACCTGTTGTTGACCACCGTCGGCAACCCGGCGTTCGTACAGACGTTGTATGGCAGCGACGCGGACGCCGAAGCTTGTAAGGTGGTGTCACCATCTCGCTTTGTTATCTATGTCTATACTTAGAAATAAAATTGCAGTGTCTGTTTGTAATATTAAAATTACCGCTTTTTACCAAATGCATACACGGTGCGTATACGAAAATAATTTTTTTGTCTGTCTGTTTGTTTGTTCCGGCTAATATCTGGAATGGATGGACTGATTTTGATGGCACTTTCACGAGAAGTTAGCTGAGGTGATAAGTAAATTATCTTAGAAATACCGAGGGATTCGGATTGACGCGGGAAAAGCTTTGCGACGCATTGATTCCCAAGTGAGCAAGGCCGCGAGCATAGCTAATCATAATTATAGTAATTTTTGCTTCCTATGCAATGTAGGTGTTATGATTTTTTTGTTTTTGGGTGAAATTAATATTTTTCTTTCTTTCTTTCTAATAATTTCTAATAGCTGACTCCGCAAATGTCGTTTTGCTTTAAACATTATTGTGGTAAAAGCGCTTATTTTAATATTAAAAAAAATCATACACACCAATTGTATTAAGTTGCACAGATAAGTAACGATGATGTACTTCCGTTCGGGCAGGAGTTCGCAGCGATCCTAGTGGACCGCTACCTGAACACTCCGGACAAGGCTATGAACGAGACGCCGCTGCACTTCGCGGCCAAGTTCGGCGCCGAGCACGTGGTGGACGTGCTCACCTCGTTCCCGCAGTGCAACCGGCTCGCCAGGAACAAGTACGGGGAGATCGCTAAGGATGTCAGTATTGTATGCTTATGTTGTCCTGGTACTTTATGAGATCTATAAAGCGTTGGACTTATCTCAAATTACAGTTCATGGATAGTTTTAATATTTACTAGCTGTTCGTGTATTTACTAGTATTTACGCAGCTTCGTCCGCGTAGAAAGAGCCACATTTTTTAACATTAATCTTTATATTTAGTCAATTGACATAAAATCGTAAAGCACTTATTGCCTGTAACCTTCTCAAAGTATTGCACTATCTTTTAGTAAAAAACCGTACAAAAATCCGTTCAGTAGATTTTGAGAAAAAGTGGCACATACATGAGAGGACTTTGTCTTATAATAAGTTTAGATAAACATTACTTTGACTCAGCCTAAGCCTAAGCTGAGTGTAAAATTTTGGTGAGTTATGAAAATCTTACGCTAGTAAACGCACATAAATAGCTGTCCATACTGCAAACCAAAGTTAAGTCTAAGCGTGGTTTATAGATTTCGCCCATAGTTTCACGTCAAGAGAGAGAGTTGATATGCTGTCTTAGCCTGTTTCATACTACGTCTTGAAAATCGCAGCTTAGTCGACGGGCTCAGTTATTCTTGGCTTGATAATACATTACGATTTTCTGTAGGTCCGAAGAACGAACTCGATGAGACGTTGGATATTAAATTTCAGTGAAATTGATGACATTTCCAGATAATCTGCAACCGCAGTCCGAACGCTGGTGCGGAGGTGTCGCGGCGGATCGGCAGCATGTTGCAGGACCGGTTCTACGTGCCAGTGCTGCACAGTGAGGACGGGAGCGGAGCACCCACCATAGGACGACCGTTCACGCCCGCCGAGCCGCCCGTTAGTTTATATTATTAACACAACGGGTTTAGACTATAAAATTGTTTTTTTTTTTTTGTCAAATTCAAAATAATTTTATCCATGTAGGAATTAATTTAATTTAAATTTCAGGACATAAACCAAGACCCCCTCTCCCCTCGGTACGAAATTCGCGCATTCGCCGGTCCGATGGAGGCGAATGATGCGGATGTCTTCAGACGCAAGTGGAAGACTCCCCCACGGTCGGCCAGGCCCGCCGCGCCCATGTTCCGGCTTAAGGAGATGAGCAAGGGGCTCGAGAGTGTTGGCAGGTAACTGTATTTAATAAGGAAAGTTCAGTTCCACAAACAGATCAACCGTGTCTTTTTTTAACACTCCTTTTTTATTTTATTTTTCCCCTATTGTATTCTGATCCAATTCGGGATTGTATACATTTAGTTGAGGTTAATTAGGATGTTTTACTTAAAAGTAAATTTTTTTTTTTCTTCTGTATCTTATTCTATATCTTATCTATCTATCTTCAATATCTCATCCTATTCTAAAAATAGAGCAACAATTTAGTGGCAAGTAGGTAAGCTAGGGTGCCTCACACGTAGGTGAAGATGGCTTACACTTATGGATGTATGGAAACTCTTGCATGATGTAATTTATATGCTAGCTATATAATTGGATAATTATAAATTGACACGTTCATGTGGCATATCACCTTGTAAATAGCATTTGTATCCGAATATTAGCATATACCTGTTGGTATGTAGTAAATGGTATTTTTATTTAATTCAATACATATTCATATTGTAGATTGAAAATTAAATGTTTTTTTCAGAAACCTAGCCGAACAAATGAAAGTCGGCTGGAAGGAGTACTGGCCATTTCTAGATACATTCACGGACCTGAGATCGCCGGAGGGACTAGCGCTGCTGGAGAACTACTTAAAGAACAAGTACGAGATGGCGTGCTCGTTCGCACTCAGCGAGACCTGCAACCGGTCGCACCACTCGCCCGAGGAGTCCATCTCCAGGATAAGTCTCGGACACATATCCCAGACCCCCGCCGCGGACGCCACCCTCAGTCCTATATCGGAGCTCTGCGTCGCCATGAACACCTGCAAGATATCCTCCGACCGGCCGCAGTGGAAGAAGACGGACCCGATCCGACAGAGACTCTGCAGGCAGCCCAACTCGAAGCCGATCACCAGCCCCAACGGGGACTCCGCCCCGCCGATCAACCACACGGTGAGCCAGCTGCTGTGCATCGAACGAACGTGCCAGGTGTTCGCCAAGCGGATCGCGGACGCGCTCGTGTTCTCGTTGACGGCGGAGCCGGAGGTCGCAGGGGATTCCCTGAAATCGGAGACGAAGCATTTGCAGCACACGATATACTCGTACATGGACGACGAGAGGTTCCAGCTGATCGACTTCGCGCTGCTCCACTCCCGGCTCGCCCAGCTCGTCGTGTTCAAGCTGAAGCAGCAGACGAAGGACCTTGACGACATCAATAACTTGATAGAGTTCCTAGTAAAACTTCGGTGTCCGAACGATGATATATTCAGCTCGGACGACGAGCGGAAGCCGTTCACGTACAGAACGAACAGGGTGAAGGTGACGCACGTGATCGAGAGCCACGTGAGGTGCCTGGCCAGCTTCATATGCGAGGAGCTGACGGAGAGCGACGGGAGCAGGGGCCCGGCCGGGTCCGAGGCCGAGTGCTCGGAGATCTGGCGGCGGGCCGCCAAGTGCAGGTGCGACTGGAAGATTGAGCTGTTTGAGCGGAATAGTAAGAAGAACGCGTCGTTCAGGAAGAACAGGTCGATCCTCTCCACTAGTCCTAAGAGTGAGAGCTTTATACGGAGGTTGACGTTTGAGCAGGATAACGGTGAGTCATTTACAAACCCAGCTTTATCCCACTGCTGGAATTCTCTGATATTGAACGAATTTGAGGCTATAGTCCACCACAATGACCAAGTATAGAGGTTGCAGGTTTCACGTACTTTTCAGAATATTAAGGATAACTCTCAAAGTTGCAGGTTTCTTTTACCAAAGTAAATACCAAATTCCTAATTCGCGTGTAACTTCAAATAATTGGTAACGCTTGCAGAATTTGAACCCATCCATCAAGTGCAGGAAATCAATCAATAATACAATTTTATATTACATACAATTTTATTTTATATTACAAGGAATATAACGTATCCTAGATAGTAACCTAGAATATAACGTAAAAACAATGATAATTTTTAACTCGAGGTCATTAGTGATGATAATCACCTTTGCAGAGAAATGGACAAAATTTCCAAAAATATTTAATGCATAAATTCAATTCCGTAACAATATTCTTATTATTGTAGTACATATGTATTGTTACGTGATTATTTTACAAATTTGTGTTCCTATACAGCGAACAACTCGGCCGGCGACGGTCGGTCGCAGCACAGCGACACGGAGCGCCCCGTCAACGTGAACTCGCCGGCCGGGGACTCCGCCCCTGCGATCACCGCCCCTCCCACCCCGCCCGCCCTCTACACGATAGATGTCGCCAAGTGTCAAATTGTTGAGGCTGAGGTAATGTATTACAAGTTTATTTATTACTAGCTGTTCTCGTGGCTCGGCCCGCGCGGAAATCAGCGTGTCTCAAAGTTTCTCTCAAGAGAATTCTAGGATAAAACGTAGTCTAAGTTATTTCTTAAGTCTCCTTATTTCGTCAGCTAGCTTCCAGTGAAAGTGCCGTCAAAATTCATCCAGCCGTTTCAGAGATTACCGGAAACAAACAAACACACAGACAGACAGACATAAATTGAAAAAAGAGACTAGTCTAGACTTACCTTACACTTTTTTTTTTTGCAGTATGGACAAACTAATTGTTGTGCGGTTATTAGACATTATCGTAACTGGCCAAAATTGTGCACTCTACATACACTAAGCTTAAGCTTAGGCTGTGTAGTCTCAGATTGAAACAATTTGAGATATTATTATGTTAATGTACACTTTATAGATCTCAGTCTTAATGTGGGATGTAATGTCATCTAATATTTATGTCATCAAATGTAGCAGTTTTTGGGCTTACCGCAGGTGTCGGAGGATGAGTCAGTAGCTTCGTGTAACTCTGACAGTGAGGAGTACCTCACGGCGTCCGAGGACTCCGCCGGGGGCTCCGCTGACGAAATGGAGGACGCGAGCGACCGAGCGATGGTCGAACCGTTCATATATGGGTACGTATATTTAATTCGAATCGTTCCATTCAGTATAGATCCTCCATTTGTATTGCCGTATATAAATATAAAAGATGCTGTGCTGAGGTGCTGAGGAGTTTCTTACGCCGGTTCTTCTTCTTAATGACCAAGTCTTCGAAACGGTAGTAGAAGCAAAATATGACGCCCATAAGAGTATCATTGATACCTACATGTAAAAATGTTTTTGATTTTGTAATGTCGTTAGGTATAAGATAACAACTAAAACACGAAGAAAGTAGAAGATACACTTTGAACTTTTAATGTAATTTATTGCGATTTCTTCGACAATTTACCTGCTGGCCGTTGTTTGCCACAGAGAGGAGTCTCTAGCCCAGCAGAGCAGGAATTGTGTGTGATGAGTTATTGTTGTGTTGTAGGGAGGAGCCCACCAAGATGGACCGGCTGGTGTTCGAGGCGCTGTCGGAGTGCTCGGTGTCGGCCGACGGGTTCCCCCACGTGTTCCGGTGGCGGCACACGGTGGCGCTGTACTCGCCCGCCGAGAGGGACAGGTTTGTTGTTATATTACACGAGTTAATGTCATCGTATTTGTAAGGGTTGCTCTCAATACTCTTGTCCGTCTGGTAATGAGTTGAATGATGCTGAGGAGTCACTTTCGCGCTTCTTCTCCTCGATGACAAGGCACCTTTTCGAAACGGAAGTATAAGCAAAATATGACGTGCGAAATGATAACTAAATGATTAAATAAATTTGAATTCGAATGACTAGTGACATTCTAGTGACAGTTTCTGAGAAGTATATAGGGCATGATAAATCAAGGTTTTCAATGAAAACAACTACGAATGTAGATGAAAGTTTTGTTTTAAGTCCTCATACCCATGCATTATTGTCTTACTTCAAATTATCTGAAATGTTAGTCAATGTTGTTGATGTTTGCGTATCTGTGTGCAACGATGGAAATCCAAGTATGTCGTGTATGTGTACAATGTGTACATGTATTTATTTATTCCAAGTGTAATACAATTGTAGATGGAAACAGCCGAATCTGGACGAGAGCGTGACGTCAATGTCGTGGTCGATAGTGGACAGTCCGCGGGCGAGGACGCCGCGCGCGCGCCCCGCCGCCCGCTGCAGCACTCCCAACAAGGACACGAGGGACTCTGGCGACCGGACCTTGCCGTTACAGGTGCGTGCTATTCGTTTGTCCTTCTTAGTGCTTCTTAGTCGTATCTCTATTGCTGAAGATCGTGTCTGTTCTGGTATTACTCCAAGATGTTGTTTTTAATTTTTCTCTATGAGACAGATCTTCGGCACCTCGGATGCATTCAGTGATAATCATTTCGTACTAGTGTAAGTGAATATAAAATATATTCCATCGTCAATCGATGAACTACCCATTTATAAATATTTGATATTTTTTGCATACGCCACAATTTTATTTGTTTTTTTATGGTGTACGAAAAGGCTAAAACTTAGGGGTTAAAAACACACGCTTACTGCATTGTCATCGGATTTGGACACGCGTATATATTTTTATACAAATTGACTATAGGAACAGGGTTATCATTAAAGTGTAAGATTCCCTTACTTATTTACAAGTGAATCTATTTTTGTCCTACAGGTTTCTAATTGGCTCAGAGTAACCGGACCGAATTCACCGAGATCTGCACTTGCGACCAAGAATGTCGGACAGAACATTAGTTTTGGGTTTTGAAACTACACGCCAGACGGTACATGGTAACTGGGGACTCGGCTTAAATGTACTGACTATTGTATACAATACTTTGAAATAGTCAATATTAGCTCAGTCTTTGTTCACTGGTGTATTGTATGTGTAGTCATTATTGTATTTTAGATAGTAGATATCCATGTGTAAAGTGTTTTGGAAGGCATATGGAGAAATTTGGTGCCTATGAACCAAGCCGCAGGACAAGGCTAGTCCTCTGGGTAGCTAATACAATGTTATCACGGATTTAGATGTGGTATCAAAGATCTAGGTTTGTCCTAATTGCAAGATGTTGTTTTATAGATATATACATAGGGAATTTTATTCAGTTTATCAAACCATACAAATGTCTTGAAATGCTATTGACAAATAACAGCTAATAAGTTCAAAGTTATAAGAAAATATGGATCATGAGCTGAAAATTAAATTTAATAGCAAGGGAAAAATATAGCTCATGACTTTAAAGGTACACTTTATTAATGGCATTGGAAAAATATGGCTCATGAGTTAACGTTACACCTATTAATGGCAACAGAAAAATGTGTCTCATGAACTCAATTAAACATATTGATGTCATTGGTAAATTATACCTCATGAGCTAAAAGCTATACCTGATTATGCCATGGGAAAATAATAGCTCATGACTTCAAAGTTACACCTTGGGAAAATATGACATATGAGCTTAATGCTAAACCTATGAATGATAGTTAAAATTATGGCTCATGCTTTAAGTTACACCTGATAAGCTATTGGTAAATAACAGTTAAAAAGCTCAAAGTTACACATTTTAACGGCTTGGCAAGTAATAACCCATTAGCTCAAAGATACATCCGGTTATACCAACTTTAAGTAAGGACTAATAAGGTCTAAGTTACATCTGGATATGCAATGAGGAATTAATTGCACATGAGCTCAAAATTACACCTGGTTATGCTGTGGGGAAATATTAGCTCATGAGCTCAAATACTTTTGAGCATCCTCATCCTCATTAGGATATAGTACCCTATAGGCTAATATATCCTAATGAGTTATAGATGTGAATGACTTTGGTGTTCACTTTCATCATTTAATTGTATCATTACTGGGTGATATGATGACTTTTAATGACTTATAATGACCTTTGAATACTATGTTTGCCCAGAGTGGTAAGTGTTAACCTTTTTAAATTGCTTAATTTCGTACTTGGGCCGATCTTTCACTAAGATGACCGATTGATTTTTAATAAAATACAAATTCAGTCATCTGTTTATAATTAAAAATATGTGTTAAATAATATTTTTATTTAAATGTTTTTATTGACTTACAATTAAAATGTATCCCACTAGTTGATATTGGGCTTTACTAAAGGATATATTTAATATGTCTGAGTGAATCACTGTCTGGCTACATAATTTATTTGTAAATTTTGACATTATTATTGATTTGGTATTGATAAAGTGTTTAATTTTTTGGAATATATTGTATTGGCTTATATTGATTTTAAAATAATTGATTTTTCATATAAGATGTGGCTGTTTTGACGTAACATAAAAATAGGATTGCGTTTACATTTACAGACTGTAACCGGGAACGAATGTTTAAATAAAACTTGTCACATAAATCTTTACCCCAGTCAGGAATCAAACCGCGGACTCGGCAGGCCGGGTCACTATCGACTTACAGAGTCGTCCAAATTATTCTTAAACAATATCTTGTACATTACAAATATTTTCACCCAGTTTGCATAAGAAGAGGAGTTTGATATGATCGGACATGCCTAGACGTTAGTTGATATTTGTATAACACGATGTTACCTCGGGTTATATAAATGTTATACAGTGGTACCCACTTGTAATATAGTTAGTTTCGCTAGTTTTCATATACAAGACTCGATGTTAGAAATTACTGTAATAATAAACTAGATACATATGTACCAACAAGATGTATATTTCATATTTTACTAGAGAGAGCGGATGTCTTATTGACGGCCTAAGGTCGGTTCTTACACTTGTATTTAGGCGTGACGGGGTCAATACCCGCTGACGCAGGTGCGAAACGAACAGACAGTTCAATATTTGATATAGTATAATGACTGCAGAATATATGTAAATAACAATGAATCACCGAAATGTTTGTACGCACATAACTTGTGAACGACTGCATCAATTTGGATGATTTTTTTTATGTGGTCGTTATTGTCAGCAGAAGGTTTGTATGAAAAAAATAACAAATATTTAACACGTATAATTTCATCGTTGAGTGCCGCCAGTAAGTGAAAAAAGTTGAAAGGATTTTTTTTCCATCCAATAATATTTTAAAATAGTAGATTACAATACGAGCTACCTCAAGTGGGTCTATTATTGCATGGAGTGAAGTTAGGCCCGAGCGAAGCGAGCGTGCTAAACGTAGTGCAATGACAACAGACCACGTAGGTCACAAGTACCGTATATTATTTTATAGCACTGTGTGAGATAAACCCGCGCACGGACGCGGCCGTGCGTAAAATGCGGGTTTAGGTCACACTGTGCTATAAATAGTTTTCTTTCTCACCGATTTAAATATGAAATTCGCACACATTTGTACATATTTTTTATAAATTGCATTACGTAGTTGAAATACAGTTAATTATGCTATATTTTGTATCTGATATAGTTCGTTTCGACTGATAGCTATTGAACCTGAAGGTATTGTATTTTGAACGAAATGAATCTGCGTTATTAGTGTTATTAAAGATGGAAACGTATAGTTGTAACATATTTTTCAATAAATTTTATGTAATGTAATCTGTGAGATGTTTGCTGATAAATTGCTATTACAAAATTTTTGTATTGAAGTTCCTACAGGGCTATATGTATATAATTATCTATGGTATCTCTTTTATACATGATAAGTTCCGAGGCATTTTCTGTTTACTAACCTGTACACATGCAATTTTTCTGTTACATTTGGTCTATTTTAGATAATTTCCGATTTGGTCAGCGTTAACTATGGTCTTAGATACTCTGTGAGAGAAGACCTAAGCAGTGGGACAATTATAAGTTGTAATGACGATGTAAATGTCCTAAATAACTATACGTAAAACTGATTTTAAAACATTAAAGTATTGAAGTTATTAATGTTTTATAAATGTGTGTTAAAATTCAAATGACTTGTCTATTTGTAATTTATCATGTATACATCAGATATTATTATATAATTAATTAATTTTGGTGATTTTTTTAAATAACTGTGTTGACATCTAAATATTGTTGATGACGATCATTGAATTGAATTTACTATGCAAATTGTTTCATTAATGACTTCGATATTAAAAACGTAGTTTTAGGTAGTATCCACACTGTAGTTTTTGGAGTAACATTTTGTCACTTGATAATAAATAACTTTGTGTAACTATTGTTATTACTTGTTACTATTTGTTTGATTTAGATCAACAAGTATTGAAAATTCTTATATTGTTATATCGAAGTCAGTGTGTAACCGCGATCCATTCTACCGTCATTGTAACAAACTCTGTTACTCGGTAACATTGGGTAACATTCCGTAACAATTAGAGACATAAGTGGATGAAGATGATATGTCGTATTTATGGTGTTTTGCTATCTTATGCATAAATGATGGTGTTATGTGCATACAAACAATTTTAAACGTTAAGTTAAATTAATTAAATTAAGTAACAAGTTTAAAATTAAATTAAATTAATTAACAAGTTTAATTTTAAAACACTTCGGGCGTTTTGACATATCCTAAAAGGTATATGTTGGTAGGTTGTGTGTTGTGTTAACACCAACCATCGACCTTTTCCGCATCCACCCAGGGTTGACTGGTAGACAATGCCATTAGGCATTGTTTGCCCTTTGTTTCCTCTTTTCTG
>DWPQ01000808.1:0-14381 GCA_018251795.1 Perichares adela | reverse complement strand
TCAATAGAGAAATCGATCAATGGTGTTCGTTGAAATGAAAATCGATAATTTGTGTTTCGATTTTACCTAGGTGACCCATCAATTTAGGTGTATGACGGAAAATTAACTGCTTTAATTTACAAATTGTAATATTTTGTTTTAATTTTAATAGACAACAGAAAGAAAGTAGTGTGTCATTTTGTAGTTTTTAACTATTCATTTATTTAACAGGAAGGACCTAAGTCGCATAGCGCATTGGTCGCGAAGTGCTAGCGTTATATACATTTTTCAGCAGAGTGTAGATTAGGTCTTGGAGTCAAGGTCAAATGGAGCCCCTTAAGGGGCCCCATCCCAACTCGCGTCGTACAGTTGTTAGCCCGTGTAACCATAGACGATGGTATCTGCAGGTCTCCCCGAGTGCTGTCCGCCGCCGCCGCTGCCCAAGCTGTGCGACCCGTTCCGGCTGGTGGGCAGTCTGCTGCAGTGTGACGCGGCGCTCTACGTGCTGCGGCTTGTGCTGGAGCGAGCGCTGGACCTGCGGGCCAGGTGCTTCTCCGAGTCGCAAGTCCACAAGGTGAGTTGTTAGGCTCGTAGGAGAATACATCGATACATCGCATAAGGTCCTAACGTAAATAATTCCATTTTACAGAAGAGCGATTTTTATGAACGTTAAAGCCCATTAGTGTTTAGATGTTAAGACTGTTGTCAATTGACTCATTCATTACAGTTCAATTCAAATTTTCATTTCAACAATATGTAGTGTAGTATAATGGGATTCTAATCATACAAAAATATGATTGTGCTAAAAAATCGTGTTCTGACTTTATGCGTGGGAGGTGTCGAAATGCTGAAGTAAATTACGTACGCGAACACATATGTCAGAAATAGACCCTGGTTTGCCGGATGAAGGATTTCATTTTCAGTTTCATACTATTTTTTTGTTTCCATTATCTTTATTTTTATTATAGTGATAAATATAATAAAAATATACTAGCTACCCACTCACACGTTGCTGTGACTGTCATAATAGTTTATTGCTATATTTTTAGACATATATTTTCTTTTCATATATAAACCTTCTAAGAATAAGGAACACACAAAAAAAATATTTATCCAATTTAGTGCAGTCGTTTGGTAGTTATGCGGGTACAAACATTTCAGTGATTCATTTTTATTTATATAAGTATTTATGTCACATAAATATGTGCTGTAAAAGGGAATCGTACCAATTACCCTTTGCTCGATGGGTAGAAACTTTACGATGCTACGAGCTATTAGCTACATCAGCTACCTAGTTGTCAAATTAATAGATAGTACAAGGTATTAGAAGCAAAAAATTTACATACATATGTGTATCAGTATACCAATAAGAATGAATGATTTTGAATTGAATTGAAATTACGTTTACTCCAGGCTCTACATCTGATCGGATACGCGATACGCGACGAGCAAAGCGGCCACTACGAGTTCCTGGCGTTCGCCGAGCGAGCCATGCGCTGTGGGCTGGTCACGTTGCTCCAGCGGCTGGCCAATAGCCCACGAGTGGACGCCCACCGCCCACTGGCGCGGTGGCTGCTCGCTAACATCAGGTGACTGATTGGTTTGTTGTTTAGATGGTAAGACCTTGTTTATGGGGAAATACCCTACTTACTAAATTAACGATCGATATTTCTACAAACTGGACTAATGCTGCACCTGAATGGCTATTTCCTGTTAGGTATACATTTTAAAATGTCTCATTTTTTGCTTTACACGTGGTCGAATGTAAGGGTCATTTGTATAGTAATACCAATTTGTCATATTTTTTCCAGGACTTTACCAATTTATCGTAAATTTTCCAGGTATTATTTACCAATTTGTCGTAATATGTCTAGGACATTACTAATTTGTCGTTAATTTTCCAGATCTTTACTTGGCCAAACAGAGGAACACCTCGGTGACGGCGAGAACATGGATACTGATCAAGGCCAGAAGCCTGCCGCCGATGAAACTGCCGGTATGATTTTGTTTTGACTGGGTTTTAAATAATCACAAGTAGATTTTAACAAAAAAAGAGAATTAAACTATAATATGTATCATGATCAGTAAAGAAATTCTGCATTTATTAAATTTATACTATTTTCTATAGAGAAAAATATACATAGGTATAGGTACAAAGAATATCTATATAAGTGAAGACATAAAATATGTTGTTTCGCTATACATTGAAAGTTTCAAAGGAATGCAAGTGAATTTGTTTCAGACAAAGAAAAGCAACGTAGATCCAAGTTGGCTGAGGAACGTCGCGCGAAGGTGATGGCGCAAATGAAGGCCCAGATGAACAACTTCATCACCAACAACGCCACGCTCTTCGAACTCACCACCACTGAGGTAACATTTATGAATAAAAAAATAACTTAATCGTTAAATGTGAAGCATTGCAATATATTATTACGTCCCTTATGCCGCGATGGTAATAAATATGAAATAATTAAGGTTAACCCAGATGAAATTTTATTATTAAAGTTGATAAGTATGTCCATGAATTAGATTTTAGTTTTACTGAATTTAAAACACGATACAGTGTTAATTCATAAAATACTTAAGCAATTTTCCCTATACACAATGTACCGTGGATAGCATGAATAACACATAGCCATCGTGAATGTGTGGCTGACCGAAGATTGCTAAAAGCCATAAATAAAGTAGACTATGTTGTTGCAGGCGACGGAGGAGGAGCAGCAGTTGGAGTTGTTACCGCTGTACCGCGGGGCGGCGCTCGGCGTGTGGGGCGGCGGAGTGCCCGAGCCGGCGCGTGTCTGTATCATGTGTCAGGAGCAGGTGAGCTTTTTATAACACTGTGTGTACAAATAAATTATTTTGTATTAAGCCATGATATGTTTTCTTTCTATGTATGTAATAAGGAATATGTACGGAATTATTTACGTGTTTGTTTGATCGTCCTTCGGTTTGTCTATTTGTTTGTTTGAGGAATGAGGAAATTAATTATGGTTTTAGATGATAATTTTCAAAGTGTTAAATAACTCAAATATTTTATATATCTATGCTATGTAATAAATAAATAAAAAATATTTTTAACATATAATTTATTACAATAGTAAGGTACAGATTATTTCTGTATAGAACATGTATTCAAAGGGAGGTTTTTGCTGAGTTAATGCGTTTTATAATCTATGACTAGATCACCACGCGAGTTTGTAGTCAAGCACTTAATGTAAAAAGGACTTAAAATTCAAATTTAAAATAATTTACTCGTGTCACTGATAAGTACTGATAGTAATTTTTTACTTCCGCTGCCGTTTCGAAAAGGTGCTTTGTCATGGATGTGAAGAAACGTTCAACGAAACCCATCTTTTAGTCAATACGCAATTTAGAAGATTATGAAATGTATGTTACAGGCTCGCGTAGACGGCAAACCGGAGACGGAGTCGGTCGTGTTGGTAGCGTTCGTACAGAACTCAACGGTGCTGTCCCGCAAGCGCGACCCGGCCGTGTCGGCGCCCACAGCGGCCGGCAGCACGGCGTGGGCGCGCGCGAGCGCAGCCGCCGGGCTCGGAGCGCAGCCGCACGCCTCGTGCTGCGGGCACGCGCTGCACGCACGCTGCTGGAAGAAGTACGTCGCCGGGGTTATGGACAAGGAGAAACTGAGGTTAGTGCTTGTCTGTACGTACGTGTGTGTGCGTGCGTGTGTTCGTGTTAATAAAATAAATTGTATGTTTTTGATGTTTTCTGATCACTATAACGTACCAACAACAAAATAGTGATAGTCTAGTGTTACTACAGGTTTTCACACGCAACTCCAGGAGCTATGAATGCATTTGTAATTTTCCTGAATTGCTTCGATGAAGCACAACATCGTGAGAAATTTCTTACTTGATAGTTTCAATTAATACTTTCTAAGGTGTGTGAAGTTTGCTGGTTTGCACTTGGCTAACGTAGTAGACTATAGCCTTAAATCCATATAAAAAGGCACGGGAACCAAAAATTATGTATTGTAGTGATCGCCTCACCGGTGCAAAGATCCGTCTATCTATATTCTTATAAGAAATTTAGTGTACCAGACAGATTTAGCTATGTCAAACATAGGAACAGTATGCAGCTACCTACATTTAAGGAAGCAGGTAACAATCTCAATGACAATATGCTAATATATATCGTTCAGGCCTTACCGCATACGGCAGCCGGCAGCGTTCGACGTGGAGAAGAAGGAATACCTGTGTCCCCTGTGCGAGAGGCTGTGCAACACGGCGCTGCCGCTGGTACCCGCCCCTCCCCTGCCCGACGGCACGCCACCACCACTCTCTGAAGAGACGTTCAACGACTCTGTTAATCTTATTCTGAAGTTACGGAACAAGGTACGCAGTGGTTTTTATTATGTGTGCAATTTAGTTAGTTTAAACTATTTGTTATTGAGAGAAGTAACACATAAAACTTGAAATATCGTAGCAAATGAATTTCTTTCGCCATTTCTTAGCTGCCTTCACAGCTTTCTCTCTATTTCTCTCTCTCTCCCTCCCTATCTGTCTCTCTGTGCATCTCTTACCGTGCATTTGGCTCTATACGAACGTGTCGGTACAGGTGTGCGCTGCGAGCGTGCACGTGTGCACGGAGTACTGTGAGGACATCCACTGCACGGCGCGCGCGCGCTCCGTCAGCGCCATGTCCTCTGAAGGGGACGATAACGACGAGGCTGATGAAGCTGAGGTACGATTATATACAGGAACTTGGTTGGCTTTAGTTATTCAGGAGACCCAATATGTTTTATGCCATATGCCCAATGCTGCTATAGTGAGAATTTGATCAAGGGGGGGCTAACTCAATGTAAGAAGTTGTTTAAGTTAAGTTAAGTTAGCAGTCAGACGGCGTTTGACACGGCTTATCGACTGATAATGAACAATAATGAGCTATCAACCTGTAATGGTAAATAAATATGTAAAGAAATAACAAGTGGACGAGCTGCATAGTCGTTTTAGCATATCCAAACTTCACCGATTTCATGGTTTGTTGAATTATTGAGACCTAGTACGTCAATAACACTTTGAATGCCTCTGGTGTTACGACATTTTTTGGGTTATGTCATTATACTTAGTCTCACAGTACCAGTCAGCCCGTTAGCATTATTAATTTAGGAAGTTAAGCTAATAATGGATTGTTTTTTTACATACAATTTGCAGGAATATGTTTCTACTCACGCTGAGAACTTGTTGCCGGCGGAATTCTTAGCGCATTTCAATATGGAGCCGTTGCCGTGCAACGAATCCACTCGGACGCTTATAGAAGACTTCACCAAGGTAATTAAGTTAATGATAATCGTAATATGTTTAATATTCATCATATCATGCATTCTTGTCCCACTGATGGACTGGATCCCCCACTCATACTAAGGAAATAGTGTATCATGATGGCTAGATGTGGATTGACAGTCTTCACACGAGTTCGCGAACTTTATATAGATCTCTGACGTATACTGGTATAATTACGATTTTATTATTTAACTTTAATGTGATAGAGATACACGGTGCTTCAATGTCACTGCTTATCTGTTGAGTTAAGGATTAATTAGAAAATTTACACTAAAAAAAATTAAAAACAGACTAAAATGTTTGTTATCGCTATCTACTATTTCGTTTACAATAAAATTCCAGATCCTCCCAGGAATATGCGGTGCATCAGATTCAAGCGGCACGACATCGTCGGCGTCACTGTACCGGTCCATCTCGTACACCATAATGAGCACTAACGCAGTTCTAGAGGCAGAGAACAGGCCGCTGCTAGGAGACTTGCCGTCCAGACACAGGGACGCCTTACAGACCCTTATAAGGCTAGCGGCGGCGCTGCCCAGCCTCGTGGCATCCCCCAAACACATCTCACACCACGCCCTGAGCACGCTCGACACCCTCGTGAAGACGTCTCCTCTAACCCACGAGACATTCACGACCCTCGTCGCCATGGTGTTAACCGTTCCGTCCTTATTCTGTAAAATCGCCGGCCCGGCGCGGCCGACCCACCTCGCCCGACAGATAGCCTTAGAAGCTTTCCGGGCCACGATGACGAAGGCGCTCATCATCACCGACGTGTACGACTGCACCAGCGAGCCCATGGACGAGCTGGACGACTTCCAGGAGAACGCGGACCTGGAGAACCTGCTGCCACTGATGAAGGAGCTGAGACGAGGCAACCTGGACGTGAACAGTCTGCGCGCGGGCGAAGTTTGGAGGAAGATGAAGCTCCAATGTCGGAACTTCCTCCGGAGCTGCTGCCTGTTCTTCCACTTCCTTAGCGACATCAACCCGCCGATCGAACTGACGGTGTTCAAGGGAGACACCTGGGAGACGATGTGCGGGTACCTGGACATGCCGGCCACCTTCAGGGATCTGATGGATACTCCGTTAGCGAGGAGGAAGGCGATGGAGTGGTCGGCGATATCCAACGACTGGTTCAACGGGGATATGTCGCTGCAAGTGGTCCAGGAGCCGATCGACCCCCCACGGCTGATCACCCTCCCGGACGACTTCTCGGAGCTGATCAACGTGGTGACTGAGTTCTCGTGCCCCAACTCGGAGCGCGAGGACAGTAAGAACCCGACGATGTGCCTCGTGTGCGGTCAGATCCTCTGCTCGCAGAGTTACTGTTGCCAGACTGAAGTACGTAAAGTAAGTTGATGTTTCTTTATGTGTTAGTTGCTTGCGGCTGCCATTCATCTTCAGGTACATCATCCCATCGTCAGGTACTTATCGATTCGTATCTAATCACCAATCATTAGTGAACATTGGTTTAATTAAACAACATTTGTTCGTTTTTCAAATATGAAACGACAGATAAAACAAAAATTTGTAGCTTAAGACATATATACATTTTTTTTCAGTATTATCATTCTGTATCTTAAAAAAATACAGATGTATAATACTTTGAAATTAAATGTACTACTTGTTGATTTATAAAGCTATTATTTTATTATTTCTCTTTGTTTATTTACGTTTTTTTGCATAGATAAGTGTTAGCTATTAATTAGTTGCAACGCAAATGTATAACCTGTGGATCACACACAGGTTTGTCACACGTCCACTGAGTATGAAAGAGTATGATTTTTATATGGTAAATCCTCAAGTTGTTGTATTGTACATGCATACTTGTTCATACTCCTTATAAAGATTCCGCAGTAGTTATACGCAATATATGAACAAGCATGTTTATTACTAGTCATATTGTCTACACACAATCAATTATTGACAGCCAGGTTCAATAACGTTTTTTACAAAAAAAAATCTCTTTTACTGCATGGGTTTATAGCTGATCACACATAAGTAAGGTTATGTAAGTTATAAAAAAGAAATCGATCATCAACCAGCAGCAAGGGTTAGATATTCTATTTTTTTATTGGAACTGGCCGTTAGTAGTGTTTGCTCAGTATCGGCATGCTTTATAGTAATGTTACGCTTATAGTAATTCATGCAAATGATATGAGACTTACATAAAGGTTCATTATACAATTTTACTATAAATACGGTTCTAAATCTTATGACAGGCATAGATACATCGTTAATACTCTGTCATAGTTAAATTGGCATATTTCTGTATTTTTTAGGAACATAACAAATTATGGTAAGATACCAACTTCGTTCACGCCAGACGGAGGAGCACAAATCTTGTTCCATTCGTACGGAATTCTACCGTTAATAAACGTGACGTCATGTTTCCAGGTGGGCAGGTCGAGCGGTACGGAGCTGGTGGGCGCGGTGGTTGCGCACGCGGGTGCGTGCGGGGGCGGGGCGGGCGCGTTCCTGCGCGTGCGCGACTGCGAGCTGTTGTTGATCGCGACGCCTTCCCGCGGCGCGCTGCTGCCCGCGCCGTATCTCGACACGTACGGAGAAACTGATCAGGTAACGGTCGACCGGTGTCGTCTATTTACTGCATATACTTACTAGAGTAGGGAAGCCAGCCTTAAGTGTGTCCAACGGCAAAAAAGAGACACCGAATGAATCGTTCTGTCTCTTTTTTGCGCGCATTAGATAAAGATGAATATGGGTATTCCCCTTCCTTCTTTTATTATTAGTTGGACACTTGTACTCACAGGCTATCCTTCTAATAATAATAATAACTCAGATAGGGCATAAAGATATTAGGCGTGCGTCTATCGTAGACAATTGGTGACACATACCCTACTATAGTAAGTGTTCTCTATATCTGTGAGTAGGAAAATATACTCCGTGGCAGTTTCTTGCCGATTCTTCCAGGGCCTACTCATCGTAGGGACTTGCTGAAGTAATGGCGTAAATTGACTTTGGAAAAGTGTTTGTAAAAACCTATTTCAAATAAATGAATTTGATATCAGCGACAAACGCCTTGCCATCAATTTTGTTCGTCGGACATCCTAGATATATGGGTAATCGTTGATCTGATTTTGCGATTGATTCTAGAAGGAAGATGGTCACCACCAACATGAGGACCTTCAGACCGCAGCCTTGACCATTATTTAGTTGCACGCCTTTAGGAAAGCCTGCTTTAACACATGCCAAAACGATTACAGGGTCTGAGGCGCGGGAACCCGCTTCACCTGTCCCCCGAGCGCTACGAGGAGCTGCGCATGGTGTGGCTCAGTCACGGCATCCACGAGCGGATCGCGCGCGGGCTCGACAGCATGAGCGTGCTGGCCGCCACCACCTGGCAGAACATGTAGTGACGGCAACACCTGAAGGACCCCGGGACCTCCACGGATACTTCGCCCCGTCCGCGGTACGTGCCGAGACAGGAATGGGGTACGGATGCTTCCTTGTCAGTCCTCGAGTAGTGAAACTGAATGATGGAAATAAAAATGTTTTGGTACGTGAGTTTTTAACTCGTGGGTAGCAACTTTATAGACAGAACTACAGTCCTAGATTGGTTGCAGACGTCCACGGCTGCAGTGGCCACTGAATACGACGTGGACCAACTTGTTGACGTTGTTTATTAAATATTAATATGTATATGTCGTATGTCGGGTAGCAACGCCGGATCGAGACGATCGGTTAGAAATACGCTAACACTTCTACTTAAAGCGTTTTTGTTACTTTTAATAATATTATTGTGAATTCGTGATTTATATGCGAAGCTGTTAACGAAATGTGCGTTCGTTCCGCCGTCTTGTGACATTTTGGAAATGTTTACTTGTGAGAAAGTAATAGAACGGAAAATGAATACCTTTCGGAAATGTACAAAAATTTTGCTGGTAGTGTTTTAGCTTATTTTGTGACTGTTTACGAAATTCACTTTTTGAAGTAGTTTTTAAAGGCTTTGTCACTCGTTCTCATAGTAATAACCGAGTAACATAGAACAGATAATAAAAGTATTCATAGTTCGATCCATGTTCAATGTCATAGACCATAGAACAACATGATAGTGCCAAAACCTACGCGTACATGTAACAAATCGCGACCTTGAACTGTCAATGTCACCTGTCAAGATGTCAAGTGGTTCTGTTGTAATTTGGTGGCCAGAGCCTGTACAGTATATAAAATCAAGTAATGCCCGCGGGTACATAGAGATATAAACGAATTGCTTGTTTTTAAAGTCTTTTAACGATTGTGGGTTATGTAATCCAATTATGTTGGTTAGTGATTCTTTCGATGTAGCCTACAAAATAATTTCTTTTTAATTTATTTTCTTTCAGCATATTTTTTTGAGAGTTTTGTGACTGTAATAATGTTAATATGTACCAATAATAGTATGTATTATTATGTATATCATATAATAGTGAATTAACATTGACGAAACATAGAAATGATCGAATAATTTAATTTAAATATATTTATTAATGATTAGTGAATTGAATAATGGAATCCTTGTTTATAGTAATTGTAATTCAATTACAATTACAAATATTAATTTAAATATAATACATGTATTTAGTAAATAACATCGTTAAAGTCGCGAGCATTGATTAAAATGTGATGTAAAATTAGATTTAATTAGTAAAACTGTAGAAAAATATAGTTTGAAGGCTACATCGGTGTAATCTATTTATATACACAATAATAACCTTTGTTACAACGGCGCAACGATATTTAAGTAGATTATTGACGTTGTTCCGATCTCTCGATTTAAA
Source organism: Perichares adela (assembly GCA_018251795.1). Classification (NCBI taxonomy): domain Eukaryota; kingdom Metazoa; phylum Arthropoda; class Insecta; order Lepidoptera; family Hesperiidae; genus Perichares; species Perichares adela. The sequence continues at coordinate 4,321 of DWPQ01000808.1, read as the reverse complement.
CGAATTCATCCAATTACTTCTCAATGGGCTCAGTAATACATAAGCCTTATATATAATATAAAGTTGCGACAGCACGTCGCCAATGTAAAATTGAAACCTGTAGTCTGAATAGAAATGTTTGCTTTATTAAATTTGAGTTCATAGCTACGGACGCGCCCGTTAAATTGCGTTCTCGGTTCCGAGCGATGACGTTTTAGATACGAATAAACGATTCGTTGAATTTAAATAGCTTTGTATTCTACGTATAGGGTAATTAATGTACAACACTTTTAAAGTCTTAACTCCCTTCAAATTATATACCTTCGTAAAGATTAATGATATTAGTGCACGTGTAAGGTGTAGTGTAAACATTTGCGTCTGTTTAGTAGTTTTCGTCGAGTTTTAAATTTAAACGTAACACGATAGGCTGGTGAGGTGGCTAATTTACACATTACGGTGTATAAGTGTAGCAGTTACATGTTAACATGGTGACAAGTGTAATGTTAACATGTTGACAAGTAGTAAGTCAACATGTTGACAAGTAATACGTTAACATATTGACAAGTGACAAGTAATCAAAGGTTGACGAACATTCAAACCAAGGCTCTCCTGCTAATTGTTGTGTTAGTTCACAGTATGTAAATTGGCCACTGTAAATTTCACCACGATATGAAATTTTAGTAGGACGGGATACAGGCGAGTTTGTATGGCTGTGGTATACTCAACAAATGTATTGTTGTACTCCTTTTGTGAATGTTTTTAGTACGCGTAGCAATGTTAATTTAATACGATACGATTCGATACAAATAACTGTTGCAAATTGGTTTATTATGGTATACATGTTTAGTACATTGTAAGGGTCATCATACTGTTACGGTATACGGTAAAACGCTTATGTGAGCCACTAGCGCCCTCTGAGGCATGGAAGAGCTCTCGGAATTTTACCATTAGCAGTATTAGCGTGGACTTTAGAAATGAGCGCTTCTATATTTTATTAGTGCGATAGTGTATTCAAATTAGGATTAATGTAACATTATGCTATAATAGACTGATTTGAATTTTAAGTGTACAAGCCGGTTAATAAATGTATTGGATGTGTTTTATTTGATCCTTAGAAATTATTTTAAGATACTATGACACAACGATCAGCTGTTTGCACTGACAGGTGACGTCGTATAAAGTGGTTTGCGTGTCAGTTTGTAAACCGTTGTGGTACGGATTATTGTACTAAATAATGTAATAAGCCACTTTTGAAAGGATACAATTTTGTGTCTATCAAGGTCAATATGTGTATTACCATTTATTTATTTTTATTTATTCCGTATATCAATTTGCGGTTGTAGTAAGAGTGTATTGGGAATTCAGCTTATAAAAATGCTAACGATTAATTGGTATATTGTATTTGTTTTAGTAAGCCGAAATTGAATAATTCCAGAGATAATAAAGGAAAGATTTAAAAAAAATTAATAGAAATTTTATAAAATGAATAGAAAAAAATTTAAAAACAAAATTAAGGGAAGATTTCTGGATTCAAAAAAGAATTACGGAATAACTTAAGAAATCAAAATAAAATTAAATAAAGATTAGATAATCGAGGGATATAGATATCCCAGTTTCTACAGAACACTCCAGAAAAAAATTATGCTTTAAAACAAAATATACCAGATTTTAGAGGATTCAACATTATATTCTCTCAACAGCGGCTTATCATTGTGTAACTGTAAAATGTAAATTACAATAGTGTTTTCGTGCAATAAGTCTCCTAACATTTACCTTCGTGTCGTTATTATACGTGTGATGTGCTCCTAACATGTTAGATAGTTATTATTGATTATTAATTAAAGTTTAGTGCAATTAGGCGCCTGCCGTTTTGTATCTAGCCAATGAGATCCCAATTCCATCTGGCACATGTACTCTATTCCGTCGACGTAAGGTTTAATTTTAACTAACATTTGGCGACGTGAACGTTTCATTTATGTGTTCAAAATTATCTGTAGCCTCAACTGAATTTGGGTGTTTTTTTATCACAATAACGTAACATTTTTAAAATAGAATTTACACAGCGGCACGATTTATGATTCTTGCCATTTGAATGTTTAAATTATTTGCACATTTCGTCTCCGTATTATTACAATCTTAGGTAAGTAAAAGTAAGTCGAGGTTTAGAATTTGTTTTCTTTAAATCTCCGTAAATTGATTTTATTTTATGATGACTTTGAAATAATTGTTGGATACTGCTAACGAGTGTTATGTGCGGGTTTGATAACAAATTAATATTCCCGTAATTTAGAAAAAATAATACTCATTGCTGGACTATTGCAGAGGGCAAAATTAATGATAAAACCAAGGTTGGTAGCCCTAAGGGCTAACATCGTCTGTGAGTACGCGTCTTTATGTCACTTCTAAACTACGACGAATCAGTTTGCAATTTTAAAAGAAATAATTTTGAATGTAATTCACATTTTTCTTCAGTGTGTATTTATTTGGTTCAACAACTATATACGGGTCGTGTAAAAGCCCTAGATACAATCTGCGGCGAGTTCCCGATATAATAAAATAATTAATCTGTTAAATACGCCATTTTAACATATTGTTTTGTGTTAGAAATATAACCAAACTTAGATCAATACAATGTTCATAAAGTTTAAACTGGGTTAGTCTTGAATATGTCAAGTTGTAATTCGAATTGTATTTGATTCTAATCAGAACTTGTCAAATGCACATAGGTTGAGTGATCGAAATAAATAACACTAACGACATTATAGTTTGGCGCCAAAAATTTGAACTAAATGTTCAATGAAGTTATTTTTTTACTGTCGTTGGCACCTTCGCACTTAGCCAAATACAAGTAAAAGTTAAAATTGAGTGTATGCTAGAGAATTAGGTTGAGCAATATGACGAAAATAATTATGTGACATCGAATAAAAAATGTTACATTTACTACAAGGAGTTTCTGAACAGATAAACAATATGTTAACATGGGTAACTGAGGTTCTTGTTATATTCTTATGTTGTTATAATAATAAAAAGAATCCCAATGCAATATTAGAACTCATGTATAGCTTTATTCCACGTAAATTAATAATTGTATCTATGTATTACAAATATATTTTCACATAATATTTTAACTTGTAATTAACTCCGTACTGTTATTATTATCCTGTGCGTAAATTGATTATCTTTGTAATAGAGATTTTATAAATTTGGTATGACGTCTCAGATAGAGTTGGTGATATAAGCCCGATGGTTGTATTAAATAAAGCACTATGTGTAATAAGTTGGGCGAAGCGTCCTGTTTTCTGTGTCGATTATATTGTTTAATTTAAAAAATAAATGATTATGAAAATATTATCTGCCTTATTTTTTTGTAGTAGTTTTCCCTCATTTTTAACATGCATTTATTAGCCTCAGTTGTAGCTATGTTTGGCTGGAAAATTGTACCCGTTGTCAGTTAAGTTGATATCATTATTAAGCGTGTTTTTTAAATTATAACAGAATAGTTATCTATCATAGATATTTGTGAATGTGAGGTTCAAGAACAAAAGCTGTCGGCATGACCGAATATCAGAAATATTAGTTTTTATATTGAATTTACATGCTAGTTTATCAAACAACTACAATAATTCACAATTAAATAACGACTAGCACGTTTGGAAACGAGGCAAGTTTAGAAAAGCCAAATGTCTGCTTTGTCTTAACGATTGACGTTCAACCTACATTAACCGCTGCCGTGTATACTTTCCCTTCATTCTGTCTACCTGACAAATTGAAATTACGCGATGGCATACCATCGCTGCAACCAACAGAGCTCAACGTCAAATTCGTTTCTATTGTAGTTCCAACGATTCTCTATAGATGGCGTGAAGACATCGTTCCTACATTTTTTATTTTGCCCCACAAACTAAATTTCAAGCACTATTTGGTGGTCAATCTACCAGTATAAATAAGCGGGTATTCAGCGTACTTATTGGACGGCAACGCCTTGGATATACCGTTACCGTCATGATCGTTCTCTGGCGGGCGTTACTCCGTGTTAACGCTTCCCATCAAGGGGAACCTCTGCCTGCCTACTTTTTAAAAAGATATCGCCTCTAACCTCCGTAAAATGAATGATAAAGAAAACTAAATATATACTAAAAAATATATTTTTTATATATATAGGGTCTGCTGTCCTTGAAATTCTTATTAATTTTCGGAATTAAAAAAATGTCCGTACTTTTTTTGTTAACAAAAAAGAGTTTAAAAATACTTTATGTAATTTAATTTGTATTATAAATGTGAAAATATTTAAATGAAAAATTTTTGAAGAAAAAAATTTGAAATATGTTCGCCGCGATATGAC